>CAIGRB010076370.1:0-32980 GCA_903798255.1 Fraxinus quadrangulata
TGAGACGTATCATTTTGACCCATTCAAATCAATTATTTTAAAGAACAATGTACTCCTTTTTAGTTTTAATTCGAAATTTAACTCCTGCGTGTCGTACACCATATTTTTTTATTTTGATTGTGCGTATCATATGACAAGGCGTAAAGATACTTGTGGATTTGCAATAAAGATTGTCATTATTGTTAAGTCGAGTTAGTTACTCTTCAGTTTGAAATTATTATAAATTCAAGTATCATGATAAACAAAGTTGATGCAAATATTTTTTTGAATTCGATATTAATCTCTAAATATTATGATTTTACTACTTCATTTTTATTAGGATATCAAAACTTAGCTAAATTTACCAGGTCATTGACCTAGTTTCTAGTCTCATTTGAGAGAGCCAGGGTATACTTTGAGAATTTTCAGGTCCTAAACGATTAATTATTTTGAGATCTTAAAGTTTAATTTATTTTTTTACAAGTGTAGCAATACTAAAATATTTAAAATCGCTTATTGCTATAAAAATAATTTTCACCCTCTTTTGGAAGCCCGTGAAATTATTGAGGCCATTGGCCTTTGCCTAGTTGGATTTGGTCTAGGGCCGGCCTTGGTCAAAGGGAAATTGTGACATTAACAACAAAATAATAAGTACTTTAATAAAAGTAAGAGTTGATTCTTGGACATACACTCACGTCAACCTTAAAACTAGACCTTTGTTAGTAGATATGTATTGATTTAAGGATTTTTTCGATTGTTTGGGATCACAAATGTTGAAAAACTAAGATGAACTGGACCCACATGGAATGAATTCTGAAGTTAAAATGTATTGTTCCCTAAAAATAATTTTCACTCTTTTTTGGAAGCCCGTGAAATTATTGAGGCCATTGGCCTTTGCCTAGTTGGATTTGGTCTAGGGCCGGCCTTGGTCAAAGGGAAATTTTGACATTAAGACATACGCTCACGTCAACCTTAAAACTAGACCTTTGTTAGTAGATATGTATTGATTTAAGGATTTTTTCGATTGTTTGGGATCACAAATGTTGAAAAACTAAGATGAACTGGACCCACATGGAATGAATTCTGAAGTTGGAAGTAAATAGCCGAGCATGCGAAGGAAGAGAAGTGGATACGAAGGAGAAGCCTTATGTCGACCCTGCTTGAGGAGGGCCAAATTGCAAGGAACGATACCTCTTTATCTGCTCGAGGGGAAGTCAGGCCTGCTCGGATGGACCTGTGATAATTTTTTTAACTCTTTGTTCGCTCGCATCAACTGCATTTTCTGCTTCAAGAACAGTTAAATGTTTTCGAGACTTATTATGTGAAGTTTATACACAAATTTTGGCCTCAATTCATGAATATATAGAGAGAGGAACTCTTGGAAGGATTGGGCGTTTCAAAGAAAAAACACCAGAATACAAGACTTTTGTTTATCCATGATTTAAGAGTTCAAATAAAGAGAAGAAAGAAGATAATTGAAGACGGACTAAAGAGATTCGAGAGTTTTGAGTTCATTACTTGAAATTTGGGTGGTTTATTTTGATTCAAAAAATTTTTTTTTTTTAACCGATAAACTAAATGTGTCTACACTAAAATCTAGGGATAGCAAAATGGCTCGTTCACTCGAGCCGCTTGCGACTTGGCTCAACTTGTCTACACTAGAATCTAGGGATGGCAAAATGGCTCGTCGACTCGAGTCGTCCGGGCTTGGCTTGGAAAAGCCTGAGCCGAGCCGGCTCTTGGCTCGGGCAGAGCCATTTTCGGCCCGGACGAGCCGAGCCCGTTAAAAAAAATTGAAAATCGAAGAAAAAGAAAAAAAATTAATAAAAATAAAAATAAAAAGCTACCTGTAATGTGCAGGCAGTTGTCTCTTGACACGAGAGAGGAAAAAAATTCGAGTCGACTGGGCTCGGGCCTGACTCAACCTGCTAAGGTTCGAGTCGAAAACTCAAGTCTAGCATCTTTTTTTGCCGAGCGAAGGCCAAAAAAAAAAAAACTCAGACCTTTTTTGCTCGGACTCGAGTTTTGGCTTGTAGCTCGATTCGACTAGTTAACATAGTTACACTAGAACAAAGAAGACAATATAAAACTTGTATGATGCTTTAATTTGATTTTTCGCATTTTTGACATTAATTCATGTTTTGACTGATTATTTGATAAATACGTATCTCGTTTGAATGACAGATCAACTTTCAAACATACATGTAGCTTGAATTACTTTCGCGAGATTCAAAATGTAGATTTGGCACTTTTTAGCGACGTAAAGTTCTATAGGGAATATGAATATACCCCTATATTTTATGCAATCTTTATTGAATAATCATTAAATGGAATATGCTTTTACATTCGCATATCCTTCGTAGAAATATTATAGAGTCATGTTTGATAATGTATTTGATATTACTTGAGAAAGATTTTCGGATAATTTTGAATCATTGACCGTCAATGCAAGCACATATTGAAATAATTACGGAAAATTAATAATTAAAGTAAACTACAACAGTGCTTAAAAACAAATCAAACTCAAAATAATAACTATTTGAGTTAATATTTAGATTAACGAATTTCTTAACTATATACACAATATTCTTGATCGATACTTAACTATTTCAATTTCACTTGTTTGTGATGCTATATGTTGACCCCAAAAATTGTATTAATGATGTGGCCAGCAGATCCCAAAACATCTCTCATCCACGTAAGCTAAATTTCAACACACTTGGACAAACCGCTAGTTAAACGTTAGAGCCCGTTAGAAGAATAATTTGAAGTGTGGGAGAACTTAAGTTACGAGCCTCTAATTGGTAAGAAGGAGGGTCGGCTTGGGAGTAGAACGCTAAAAGTGTGTATATAAGAATTTAGGCAACGGTGTTGCAGTTGTTTGGTGTCGAGGTGGTGGTAGTTGCTGCGGCGACGACGACGATAGTGGTGCTGGAGTTGGGAATGGTGGTGGTGGGTGTGTGTGATGTAGGTATGATGGCGGTGGCGGAGTGGTGGTGGCTCGTCGGTGTACGGTGGTGTTGACCAATTGTTGTGAGGTGGTAGGAATGGCTCTGGCGGTGGTGGTGTTTGACTGTGGTTCTATGTGCGGTGTTGATGTTATGGTCACAGATGATAATCACAAATTATTTGGCTGATTGTAACCAATAAATTAGTTAATTTTGTGATCATTAAATTAGATATTTTATGACCAATAAAATAATATGTGGCCTAAAATTTTGAGTCGTGACTTATAAAATTTGTCATTTGTGAATGATAAATGAATTGCGACCTATAAATTTTTTGATTTGTGACTGTAAAATAATTTGTGACCAATTGATTTGATAATATGTGACATATAAGTATGTACATGTGACCGTTAATTGTATAATTGTGATATTAAGCCCCTGTTTAGGTCAAATTCTTCCACAATGAGAATAGATTTTTAGATCGTTAAGCACACATTTCTAAGCCAATTGTGAGATGAAAGTCAAAGAAATCATGCTGGTGGGGCCCTTCATCGGATCTATTTCTTCTAAAAATGAGAAAATAATGTAAAACAAACAAGCTCTAATATATTTAATTAATAAAACATATTTAATTATTTATTTATCACCCGAGTTTTGAATTTTGAAACTTTAGATCTGAAAATTGAATTAGCCATTATTAATACCCGAGTTGTGAATTTTTCCCAAATTTTTACCTTTTTTTAAATTCTTTTTTGTTTTTTATTTTTCTATTTTTCATTTTAATTATTTTAAACTAGATAATTTATTTCTACACTCTAGCTCTCCACCCAAACACGGCCTTATTATTTGGGAATTGTGTGGGTCAGTTTTCGCGTACCTTAAAGAAACAGAAATAGTAAATGCACACTTACATTTGATTGGGTCAGACACTGTTGTTGTAAATATCAGGTGCCAGGGGACAGATTGGAGGCATGGGGACCACATTTTAAGGGTAAATTTGTCCGAAAATTATTAGGATGGCATTTCCGTAGATCATATATCAAATGAGGGGCTTTTACAGTGAAGAATCCAGGCAGATAGCGTGGAAGCCCCAGATTCGTGGACGGAATCGACCACGGATTTGAAAAGGAAAGCCAATAGTTGGTGGCCAATTAGTCTTTGCACTTTGTTGAAAAATATGTACGAATAGGAGGGTCTCGACTACAAGGAAATTCACGTTTTCACCAATTTAAATTGGACAATATTCAAAAAATAATTAAAAAATGCTGTATTATATTGTCAAATAAAGTTTAATATTTATGCTAAATAATTATAATCTCATATCATTTTTGAATTCTAGCTCTTGTTTGGTATAAATCAAAATCAGAATTTTATTAATTTTGATAAAAATTGATGAAATGTATGGTAATATATTTTGATGCAAATCTACGTAAATCTGTATATGGTAATATATTTTGAATTCTAGCTCTTGTTTGGTACATATGATGCAAATCTACATAAATCTGTATATGTAGAATTTTAGCATCGATCATGATAATTATGGTTGTAAAGAGCACTTCTAACTAATGAAACACTTTCGAGGATGATATTGTTATGATAGTTAAGGTCAATCATGAAATTATGAATAATGTGTACGATATATGAAAGAGTGTCATTCTTTCATGATTTTCACTAATGACACGATTTGAAGGATAATACTAGGTTGTGATATGGTCACGATGAATCTCGAGATTTTAAGTGTCATTCTTTCATTTAACTTTTAGGACATTTATCAATTTTTTTCTTCTTCTTTTCTCATTTATTATTGGTTTTAGTCTTTTCGATGAGTTATGTTCCGTTGGCTTGACAATAGTTTTTTAAAATCTCCAAAATTCCGTGCCCTTTGTTCAAAAATATTGCGAAGTCTTAGAATTTACGATGAGAATGTTTGGCAAAAGTATTTCAAAATCAGGAGATAAAGTTCTTTTTATAAAGTAGGGAGTTACTTTTTGAACTTCAACTCTGCAAGTAATAGCAACGTTTATATTATTATCAAAATAAATAATTTATTTCTTCCCTTTTTAACCAATTATTAAAAATGTTATTTTATAAAAGATATTCATTTATAAATGAACTTAATTATAAGTAGACAAATGCTCAGCCATACATGACCTTAAATGATTCATTAAACTTATCCTCTCAGCACCACGTGAACTTAAGTACAATAAGAAAAAAGTGGCCTACAATAGTGACATTCGACATAAAATTTCCCTACCATGAAAATGACTAGAGATGGTGGGGCCCACATTCAGATCCTTTTTAGATAAAAAAATAATAATTTAGAATGTATTTGATTGACATGCTAAATATATCTTAAAAATCAAAAAAAAAATTTCTTTGTTTTAAGGAAAATAAAAACCTACTTTAAAAAAAAAAAATTGTTTTTCCTTAAAAAAAGAAAAAAATGTGCATATTTTTAAAAGTTAAAAAATATTTTCCATAAAAAAAAAAAAACAATCGAACACTTTAAAATATGAATTCAGGTGAAAAATTGATATTTTTCATAAAAAATAAATGCAATCAAACACTCTTACGTTTATTAAACTTAATTACTTGCAGTCCATCCCATCCCGCCTGTCAAAAGTTTATAACTTGTGATTAATTAAGTGATCATGACAAGTGTATTAATCTATCAAAACCAAGTCATTTATGTGCAATCGCTGTCATTATTCGTGACCAATGTATCCCACCCAGCAAGTTTTGAGGATGATATTTTGCTTATTTAGTGGCATTTCATACCCATACACGTACGTGGTCTCTTCAGTATAGACAATACTAAATGGTAAGAAAAAGAAAGAAATATTTTGTTGATTGTATGTGAATTTTTGCCTAGGAGTGGAAAATCGACCGATCGCCTCGGGTGGCTCGGTTCGTCCTAGTTCGACTCATGGACAATTCGGACCCATTCTTAGATGAGTCATTAATTGAGCCAGACACCATTTTTTAAAGAGACGGCTTATTTTAGGGCTCGTATTATTATTTCTTTAAAAAATACGAGTTATGTCATGAGTTGGTGAACGGTTCAATACGACCCATGAGGCCCATAAGCCAAATGATCGAACTCAGCCTAGTGTGTCTACATGAGCCGAGCTCGTGTGTCCAAAGGTAAAGCTGGCTCAATTTGACCATTGCCACCACTATTCTAGACCCACTCTAGAAGCTCATATTCCATTCAACTATAAATTGAGTCCATATTCATCCTAGAATTTCCTTTTAGTGATATGTTATATAGCATTAATAACGCTTTATCACCGGTATATATTGCAATAAAGCCATTGTTGTTAAAGTTGAGATGTATTTTATTCCTTGGACAATATGACTGTTATCACATTATTACATGGATTCATGTTACATAACAAGACGTTTCTTTCATTAATTTTTTCCCGCTGACACAAGGGGTGGCATTGGGTCACGTGACGCCCCAACTTTTGGGCAATTTTTGTATCACCATTAAATTTTTTATATTTTTGTCTCAATTTCGCTGACACAAGGGGTGGCATGGGGTCACGTGGCGCCCCAACTTTTGGGCAATTTTTGTATCACCATTAAATTTTTTATATTTTTGTCTCAATTTCGGGATCATTACGGGATACCAAACAAAGTCAAAATATTACATTTTTAATACCATTTTTAAGTGCTCACAACCTTGCTGATGACACAGTAATAAATTTTATTACTTGTCTAATTTTTATCTAAAAGCAATCTTATATGTTCTAATTCATGATAATGTGGCATAAACAACGTTAATGAAATATAAACTTTCAAATGCAGAGTTAAGATCATTAATAAATTTTTCGATAATAATTTTGTTCACACTAACATTATTAAAAGTAAAATTCAAATAATTTCTTATATAACATATTCGTATATAATATCTTTTAAAATCATGATTTGTTAGCGGCATTATAAGGATATTCTACACATTTAAATGCAATAATCATTTATGTAGAATCGACAAGTGATCAATGTAATGAGCCGTAACAGTAATATAACATTTTTCATTATCATCGGTCCATAAATCAGAGGTAACGATATAACACTATTAAAAGTTTTTAGACCTTCAATAGCAACTTGTTTTCTTTTATTATATAATTTTATAGTATTTGAATAAAAAATATTTTTACAATAAGAAATATATTTGGGTTGGAGATAATTCTGTACGAGTCGGGTAAAGTGCATTAAGTCTATCATCGTAAGCGGCATCTCTACTACAACCATTTTTTCACAAAATCTTCATGTGAATATACAAAGGTGGAAAAAGTAGAATTAGCATCGTCAAACACTAGTTCGATTTGTTTCAGGTCGAGACCGTCAGGTTTCAATTTCCAACTCCTTAATACGTGCCTATTCAAATGAGTTGTGCTTAAATCGGGATTCCAAGTAAGTTCTTTGCCACAGTAATTGTAACATACTTTTCAAATATCATCTCCATTTTAAATACAAACTTTTCTATGTGTCATATGTTGCCAACAATTTGATGATTCTTTTTTTTAACTTTTTAGTCTCGAGTATTTTTTCCTCTTCGATATCCTTCAAATCAATTGGAATATTTTGAGATACATCGTAGCCGGATGGAGTACTTGAACTACCCTTAAACTTATTATCTCATCAGTAGAAAAATTCATCTATTGCTATTATAACAAAATATACTGAATATTAGATTAAAAATAAATCGAATATTAGATCAAAGAAATTGGACATTGAAGTTGAAATTAAAATGCTACAACTTAAAACTGATTGAAGTAAATTAATATGAAACTCAAAATTTTACCTCATAGTTATAGTTAAATTAATATGAAACTCAAAATATACTAACGAAGTATTGTTAAACTTCAATAATATTATAACTTATGTTTGTTTCTCACTCACTCACCCACTCTCTATATTTATACATATGTGTGTATGCATGCTGAGATGCAGATGGTGGAAGCTAAAGTCTGTTCGAGGCTGAGCAGGACATGGTCNGTAGATTGCAAGCTAAAAGAAGGAAAATAGATTACTCTAATTTAAGGATATATGACTATGCAGCCTACTTACATAAAAGAGAGGATAAAATCCAAGATCATCGGAATTTATATTCTTTAGATCGTGTTAATGTAACGATTCGGTCTATGTGCTCAAACTGTTAACTTATGTACTATTCGCTTTGAAAAAGTTTGAGCTCATCTTACCTCTCACGAATTTTTATCGCGTCCACAGAATTCGAATTTCGACCTTTCCTTTAAAACTTAAGTTGAATCCTGATATTAATTGGACAAGTGATTCAACTTAAGTCTACTTAAGGAGAATGTCAAGGATTCGAAACCTTTCAAAACGAACAATACGTATAATATAATGGTTTAGTCACAAAGCCGGATCGTCACAATTAAAGGATGTAGATTGCAAGCTAAAAGAATTGAATGGTTAAAATCATTGAAAGTAAGGATGTCTTTCTTAAAGAATACGAAACTTCATACTTGATAAAAATCGAAGATAAAATATATATAAGTAAAAAGTTCTGGTAAATCTGGAAATAAGGTGGAGTTAATTCAACTAGGTGATACATCTGTTAAGGTAGAGCAGCATCAAGTTGATTTAAGATGAATCTGAGTTGTAAACTGAACCAAACTTAAAAGAAGAAGAATTAATCTACCCTTAGATAAAGAGAAGGAAATTAGAGAGAAAAGAATCCCAATCAGGTATACAAATTCAGATTTATAGCATTAGTCATTAATTCATACGAGGAACTGAGTGAAAGAACCTAAAACCTTTAGTGAGGCAAGTCAAAGTGATCTCGTGAGTAGCTATGAATGAGAAAATGGCATCCCTGTGTAAGAACAAAACATGAAAATTGGCTTCTAAGCCCAAAAATCACTCTATAGGTAGATTCATAAAGTAAAAGAAAGTAATACAAAATCTGAACACTTGAGATTTAAGATCAAATTAGTTGTAAAAGAAAGAGAAAGGATTGACTATAATGATTTTTTCTTTTCAATTGTAAAATATACTATAATTAGAGTTATTTTTATTTTAGTTGCACATTTTAATCGAAAAGTAGAATAACGTGATGTTAAAACTGCTTTTTTAGATGAATAATAGGAAGAAAAGAATTTTATGAACAACTTATTGGTTTTGTTTCTAAGAAGAAATAAGATCACGTGCATCTTCTTAAAAAGTCTTTGTATGGCCTTAAGTAGTCACCTAAGCAGTCAAATAAAAATGGTTGGCACATTCATGTTACCCTTAAGTTTCAAAAAGAAGTGAATTTGATAATCGCTTGTAATGTTATTCTGAATTACAAACACAAATTCATGTTTATTTGTAACAATAAGTTGATC
The DNA here is from genome assembly GCA_903798255.1 of Fraxinus quadrangulata. NCBI lineage: Eukaryota > Viridiplantae > Streptophyta > Magnoliopsida > Lamiales > Oleaceae > Fraxinus > Fraxinus quadrangulata. The sequence goes on from CAIGRB010076370.1 coordinate 9,284, forward strand.
ATATGCTACTAATTATTTCATGTGCTGAAGCTATTAGTAATACAAAGAGTGCTTTTATTTCGGAATTTGAAATGAAAGATTTTGGCAATGCCAATAAAATCTTAGGTATGGATATTGTTAAATTTAGAACCGAATCTATTTTAGTTTAAAAAAATGAAAAAGAAAAACGAAGTCCTTATATTCATAAAGTACATAACAAGTTTACCACGTTAAATGTCAAGTCGATGTAACTTTAGTAAATCGTTCTATACTCAGCAAAGATAATAACTTAAGTATTTATGACGGAATAAAACATATTGATGTTATATCTTACTTTATACGAGATATTATATCCAGAGGATAAAACCTACAGCTTTTTTTATAGAATTTTTATTCTGTTTTTTTTTTTTTTCAACTGCAAACGAAAACTTGACAAGTGTAAATATGTAAAAATCTTGTTAAAAAAATGTGTACATGTAGCTTGATTCATATCCAAATGGGTAAATCCAATTTGAAAAGATTCCTTCACAGTTCAACCCCTCATACAGGGGGACTAAACCTTTTCTTTTAATCAAATTTAAGTATTGTCCTAGTTTGCTTAACGTTGATAAATGTAATTATCTGTAGGCACTTAGGGAAAATGACACAAAGCCAATGAGTTTGAGTTTCTTTCTACTGAAGTCCTTCACAATTGGTTCATGGCTGAGAATGTGAGTCTTGGTAACCCAAATGATGAAGCCCAACCGACGTTGTTCGTGCGAAATGCGACTTTGAAACTTGATAGAAATAAACACGCTTAAGTCCATAATGCAATCGCTGCTATATAAAAATAGGGATCAGGAACGGTACCAAATCTTTCATTTAATAGCAAACTTTGTCCAGACCTTTCATTTGTACCACCCACGGTACCAAACATTTCAAAAACTGGCAGCCGAAATGTGATTTATATTGTGGCTTAGGGATTTTGATAGATGGAGCAGTAGCGTCGTCGAAGGATGAAATGGCACAAGTGCGGGTTTTGGGAGGGATTTTTGTGCTATTGGTGAGCGGTGGAGTGGCGGTGGAAGAAGTAGAGGCATCGACGTGGGGTGGTGGCGACGGTAGCATTGGCGCAGCCACATGTGGTTTTAGGATAAGGGGTTTGGGGAAGAAGGGGATGGTGGTGGGTGGTGTGTTTGATTTTTCTTATTTAATTATTAATATATTATAATTAGTGAGTCTTGGTAACCCAAATGATAGCCCAACCGACGTTGTTCGTGCGAAATGCGACTTTGAAACTTGATAGAAATAAACACGCTTAAGTCCAAAATGCAATCGCTGCTATATAAAAATAGGGATCAGGAACGGTACCAAATCTTTCATTTAATAGTAAACTTTGCCCAGACTTTCATTTGTACCACCCACGGTACCAAACATTTCAAAAACTCGCAGTCGAAATGAGATTTATAGTGTGGGTTAGGGATTTTTATAGATGGAGCAGTAGCGTCGTCGAAGGATGAAATGGCACAAGTGCGGGTTTTGGGAGGGATTTTTGTGCTATTGGTGAGCGGTGGAGTGGCGGTGGTATCGACGTGAGGTGGTGGCGACGGTAGAGTCGGCGCAGCCACATGTGGTTTTAGGATAAGGGGTTTGAGGAAGAAGGAGATGGTGGTGGGTGATTTTTCTTATTTAATTATTAATGTATTATAATTGTGTTTTTTGTTTAAAATGTAAATTTACCATTTTAACTTTGTAAAATTAGTCAAAATTATGGTCAATGTCAATTATTCGATCAACTATCGGTCAAACTAATAGTTTCTGTAAAGTTGGACTCCGACTGCAAGTTTTTGAAATGTTTGGTACCATTAGTGGCACAAATAAAATGTTTAGACAAAATCTGCTACTAAATGAAATATTTGATACCTGCAATTATTCCTAAAAAATGTTATTAAATATTATCTCCTTCTTATTTTCTAAAAATTTGGATGTTGAAACCTCACAAAAAATTTACTTTAGATAACAAATTCATCCACGTCGACAAAAAGGTAAATATGCATTTTCCATTTTACTCCTCTATACTATTTTGAAATTGTCATTTTATTACATTTAAATTAAACTTTTTCTTTCATATTATTAATATAATAATTCATTTTATACTTTGATTTAGATGAGAAAATGCCACAATAAATATTGTTAAAAAGTTTTTAAAAATTTTAGAAAATGTGATTTTTATCAAATATAATTGAAATGTCAACGTAAATAAATGTTTTAGAATAATTTGATAAAGCTAGTCGAAAACTCATTAATATTTAGTTCATTTTAGAAGTAAAAAATTTAGGTCATTTAATTTGTTCATTTTTTAATGAGAAATTAATATTCACAAAACTATGAGTATGATAGAAAAATATATTTTTTTCAAAGTAAATTTATTTGTGTCAAAATTAATAAACAAGAATACGTCTTTGTAATCCACTCTACAATATTTTTCAGTGTCAATTCTTGGAACCTTCTTTTGACAAAAAAGGTTTAGAAATTAAATTTTTTGGTAAAGGATTACACTTTTAATTAAAATATTTGTAAAATCATAAATAAGAAAATTTTGTTACAAGTTAAAGATATTCGATTAGTAGCCCCCAATAAAATCTCGTAACCGACAGGCACAAAATCTGCATTCTTAAAGTTCTTGTCTTTGAACATTTAAATTATTCGAAAAAATAATTTAATCTAAGTAATAAAATATTAAGTCCCCGTTTGGTTCAATTAAAAAAATTGATTAAAATTCATATCAAAATTAATAATTAATTTTAACTACACATTTCATGAGATCTACAACTTTTCAATCACACATTTATGAGTTTTCCCTTGTCCTACTCTTAAAGATAAATAGAAAATGTTGGATATCAGTTATTTCTTGAAGAAAAGAATCTAACTCTAGACCACCGGTATGCAGCTCCCATTGCTCCAGAATCGAGTTGAAATAAGGATCCAATATTCCGTCAATTTTTACTAAAATTTACTTAAATTTTTATTTTTATCTAAATCAAACAATAGGTGTTAATTAATAAGTAATTATTTTTAACTTTTCTAATACAAGAATTATATACGAAAATATATGTCATAATTACAATATGTCACGTGTTGACCGCTTTAGGCCATTGTCAATAGATCATTACAATAACACGAAACAATACTTTTGAAACGTAAAAAATTACTTTTGAAAATTGCTTTTGAACGTATTTGAAAAATTTTCTGATTGTAATTTATCTGATTATAAGAGTTTTTAGAGAAAGACGACGTAAGATAACTTTTTCAGAAACTTTTTTTACAAAAACAAAAATAGAAGTTGTGCCAAACTAGATAAATGTGCATCATTTTACAAAATGTGCATCATATTCAACCAAAATGTGCATCATTTTACAAAAAAATAGATAAATAAATAACTATCGTTGACTAAATTAAAACAAAATTTCACTTTTAAACGTTTAATACTTAATAGCGACAAAAAAAAATAAAAATACAATAATGTGATTCTTGAGGTCTATATACGTCGTATTTCTATTTTTATTCTTGAATTGCAAAGGATCCCTCATCCTTGAGCTTTGAGCTAAACAACCTTGGAAAGCAATTCGATCCATTAAATTGCATTGAATTGAGTAACCAAAATTATAGTTTTTTTTTTCAATTTTGTTCTATTTTTATTTAATTCATCGAATGAAGTACAAATATTCAAACTTGTGTCATTGTGAAATTCACCTATTAGTATCAACTTACAAGAATTGGACACGAGCTGCTATTTTGATCGGAAAAAAAATCAAAAATCAGTTTGTATTCCTACATGATAACATGTAGAACAAACTGGTTATAAGAATTTGTAACAATTCGATTCACCTGGAGATTTGATTAAGTCGGACTTGATTTACAAACTCATCTTTTAGGAAAGAAAAAATAATTTATTGAATTGCTTCCTTCTAACAATTCACAACATAACCGATTTAATTATTTGATTTTTAACCTTTTAAGTTTTTTTTAACCAATATTCGGTTCTTAAAACATTGCGAATAAATGTCAAAAATAAGTTAGAACTTCAATATAGAAATTAAATTCCTAATTGATTTTGATTAAAAAAAATGATTTTTAGGTAAATTTTGATAAAAATACGTGATTAAAAAAAAAAAGTTTATAAAAAATAAATTTTAATAAGTGTTGCCCAAAGTGGTGAAGCATGAAATGTATGCAGGTTTCGATATGCTGCAAATGAAGCCACGTGTAAAAATTCTACTGCTTACCTTACATGCTTTTGTACAGGATCCAGTACAGTACCACAGACAACAATTAGACTTTCTCTGTAAGAAATCAGAGCATCAGCAAATCAGATTCAATCACGACCGTCAGTCCCATTTCCGTAATTAAATCGATCCAGTAAGGGTAGTTACACAATCCTCAATCCTAAAAAAAAAACCCCTCATTTGAAGCACAGCATCAGTTTTGGGACCCACACCTTGTTTGTCTGAATGCGTGACCAATAATAAACTACTTGAAATGGCAAAAATCTAATTATTTAAAGTCTCCCCCATCAAGTCTTAATTAAATATTAATTCCAAGATTAATTAACTAAATTTGTATTTTAGGGGATTGTTCATCCCATTGAAATTGAGTACCGATCTAAGTGGTAACATTTTATATGTTCAATTAAATGAATTTATTCATTTGATAATATGTAATTGTCCCGTAAACTAGTGTTCAATCCCATTATGAATGAATATTATTACTTTTTTTTTTTTTACAAGTAAATCAAAAGCCTAGTTACATATACATACACATATAGATACAATGAGCACGTAGATTACATGTTCGATAAAGCAAATTACATAGTACATGATAATATTAATTAAGATTACAAGAGGTGTTTGTTGAAAATGATTGAATATTATCGAACAATATTTAAAAATAAGTACTTGAAATCTTATTTATTATTTCGTTGCTCTCGTATAATATTATGTGCTATACATGGACGAATAATAATAATCAAACTTGGACGGTCTAATAATTTTAAGCTCTACAAACATGCGAACTATTTAAGGATTCGTTTGACGAGTTTTTAAAAAATTAAAAATTGTTCCTGAGAATGAATAGAAATTTTTTTTAAAGGAAATTGATTTTTAAAAAAAAATTCAGAAAACTCTTTTACAATAAGTATAAATAAAAGAAGAAGCCCTATTGAACGATGTAATAATACTGTTTAGCAGACATCCTATAATCAATGAATTTCCATATAAAATCATATTATATTTATACAGGTGGACAGTTTTTTATATTATCATATTAAATTTTCATTAATATCTGCACCAAAAAGCAAGGAAAGAATCTAGAAATGCTCATTTCTTTTCATTTCATCAAAATCCCAGTAATATGATCAAATCATATTACTGTATCATGAGAGAGATATAGTGATATAGAGAGAGAAATTGAAGAGAAAAGGCACAGAATATAAAGGACCAGATGTTGACAAATTTTACGTCATTGTTCCTACAAGGTCATTTGTTTTTGTGGAGATTTCGTATGTAGGATCTTTCTCTTTCTCATTTTCTCGAAAATTAATTATAATTATATAACTAGAAAAATATATACATATACTTGAAAAAGAATCCTTTTTTTCTTCATTCTCTCTCTAAAAGTAGTTGTTTCCTTTTTTTTTTTTCCGCTATAATAGAGAGAAAGACCCAGCAGATCGAAATCTCCAATGTTTTGTTCAGTTTAAGAAGGATCCCAGCTTCTTCAATGAAGTTATCAAGCCATTCTCTTTATTTTTTATTTCCTTTTATTTGACTATTATTGTTATTATTACTTTTAAATTTATATGTTTTGGCTTCTTTTTTTTGGTTTTCTTTTTCACTAGTAGCCTATAGTGTTAAAGACTTTGAATTTCACATTATTCTGAGTTAATATAGATACTGTGGGATGATTCAATCTACAAGGGGTTCTTGAGCACTGATTCCAGGATGTGGGTCTGAGGTAAATTTATCTTTTTATTCATTTTCTGACTTTTTTTTTTCAAGATTTTATTGGATTTTGACTATGACCCAGGAGATGATAAGTCTTGTTTTTCCCTTTTTATTTTGCTCATGAGTAATTGTCTGATTATAGGAATTGTAATTGTTCTTAAAATGACCACTGTTTGAATTTTTTTAATGATTGGTTTTAATTGCTTGGATAATTAAATTTATGCATTTTCTTTATTAAAAAGTCTCATATATTTTGGGTTTTTTCTTTGTTCTTCAATAGATAAAATCGTAAACTGCAAACTGGTGCTTAATTTGATGAGTGATCATTTCAACTTAGGATGCACTTGAATTTTGTTTCTATAAATTCACTATCGTGGTGCAAAAAGATTGCAGCTCTGTTGGATGTATGTCTTGCTGGTTATTTGCTTGTTTGCAGCATATCTTAAATTATCTGTATTTTTCAACTGTAATTGTGTTAGTCCAAGAGTGTTAGAATCAGCCTTAATAATTTAAACTAAATTTGTTCGGGGGATTGATTAAGTTTCCTAAATTAGAACCTCAGATGTCATTATCAAAATATTCAAAACATGCTACAGTCCCATTTGATCTGTATGCTATGTTGTCATGAATTTTATAGGCCTTAATCCGTCCCTTTTTATTTGTAGAAGAGCATTTGAATAAATGCCTAGGTTTTATCATCTTACTCAAGCATTCACGAATAGCTATACAAGGTCAGTTCCTCTAGTTCTCCCTGCTTCTTTGAGATGTGATTTTTGGCAATGAAATTTGTGAGCTACAGGCTCCTTTATATATATATATATATAGGGTAGCGTGTCCGTGTCGGACACATGTTGGACACTCTACCGTAATCATTTTTCTTTTTATATTAGAAATATTATATTGTTAATTCAAAGTTATCAGCAAATAACAAATAGGTACTTATGTTTAAAAGATTTCAACAAGAAAAATTAATAACAAATATAAAACTAAATTTATATTATATAAATGAAGAATTTTTAAGAATTTAATCAACGTGTCGTGTCGTGTCTGTTTTTTTTTTTTTTTAAAATCGCGTGTCAGCATATCCGACACGTATCGTATCGAACACACGTGTCCGGGTCGGTGCATCATACTTTATTAGTGTGCTCGTTCTACTTGGTTATTTAATTTTATTTGCTGATGTGAAAATGACGACCTATATAGGTGCAGTAAGTAATTCTGTTGGTTGGGGTGTCTTACGAGAAATTATTAAATCTGTTGGATTACGTTCGTCATGAGATAAAAAAGTTGAACCCCCTTAATTTACTTAGACACGTGTAGCGTACATGTGCTTGACTTTTGTATCTCGTATCTGTTCATTATCAAAAGTAACATTTATTATTGCGGTCGTTAGATTTCGACAATATGAGCTGGATGAGTATAATCTAGTCAGAATTTAGAAAATATTCAACGTGTTATTATCTATTTCTTAAATGAGTAGCATGCCATTAATTGATTTTTCCATTTGCTTACAAACAATTAAATCTGACCTTGTCTATAAACAAAGAAGCTCTGGGAGTTATAGTTTCACATATCCACCTGCTGTGTACAATAAAAAGTAGTGTCTTCTCCATCTTTTGTTTCATCGGTAAAGAAAAACTATTTTCTTTATGGAGAGAAAGTGAGCCGTGTTTTCTTCTTCCTCAATCAGTGAAGGATGTGCTTGGATTTCTTTTTAATGTTGTCGCGTGAACTCTGAGGTCCATGTATGTAAGAAGCAGCTGTTATCCCACATGAAGACACACATTTTATTTTCTTTCTACCCACTTCATCAGCTCTATGTTCGTTCCATTGTTAGATCTGCAGTTATATGTAAGTTGCTTATTTTCGCTATAATTATTCTTTTCTCTTATAATTTTTACTCATATCAAAGTATTTTGAATGTAAATCTTGCATCAGTGTCCTTCCTAACATATTGAAATAGATTTTCTTTTTTCCTAAAGCTGTAATGGAAACTGTGGGATGTTTCAAATAATTTGAATCGTGTGAGACATCAGATGTGATGATTCCCACTTTTCTTTTCCTTTTAACGCTTTATTTAGTTCTATCTTTTCTTGGTAAAATCATGAGCTAAAACATCAAAAGAGTTGGTAACGTCAATGAATTTGGTTGGCCAAATTGCAGAAACCAAAAGATATGAATTTGTACGGTGTATGCTGTAATCCAATTGCATGGTGACCTTCTATTATATTACCGGATTTAGAAATTATCCATTCCCAAAGATGCATGCTTAATCTTGTATATTGACAGTGGAAATTTTACATATCGATTATACTTTATTGCTCTAACAACTTGTCTTTCTTCCATTTTGCAATTTCGCAACTCATAATTCAAACTTTAAAAGAGAGTTAGAAATTCTGAAGTTCTCGAAAAGTCCATCGAATATGTTGTGGAGGGTAAATTGAAAATTCTGATTTTCGTCGCAATTTCGACCTTTTCTTTTCCTTGCATGAACTTTTGATTTTATAATCAGAAAAATGCCCCTCAGCTCTTAATTTTCCCAAGAAAAAAATGTTATTTTTTTTTCCCCTTGGAGATAGAGGGACTCTCATATTTTGATGAAGAGGTGGATTGGTTTTTTTTTTAATTTTCTGGTTCATTGGATTTTTTGATAATTGTATTTGGCTATCTTTCTTGTATTAGAAAACCATATTACATAACTTTTTCTTTCTTCTCTGTATGTTTAGTTGGCATGCCAGATTGTTGTTTTCTATTCAATAACTTGGCATAATATTGCCAAGACTTCCGTGCAACATTCTAACGTCTGTAGCTGTGTCAGTTGGAGAAAAGTGAGCAATTGCTGGTGAATTTCAGTTGATAGAAAATTATTGCAAATTCTGAGCTATAATATTTTATTTTGAAATCTTGTCTGTTTAATTTCCTTAAATCAAATTTGGTTTTTAGTTCATATCTAAAGCCTTATAAGACAAGGTAGAACTCAAGTGAACAACAATATGGCAAGGTACAACTGAAAGTTTCAGGGTAAAGGCACATGTCAATTATGTTATTTGAGGTCTATTTTAAGTTGCTAGGTTTATTACCTAAAAAGTGGTAGTCTCACATATGCTAAGAAATTGGTTTTCAAGTTAGTCTGCATTGTTAAATGTTGGAAGCAAGCTCCCAATTTTTTTCTTATATTTAATGCAACACGTAAATTATGGATATAACATTATACTAGCATTGATGTGAAAGAGAAAGATCCTTTTTTCGATATTGTTTTCTTGTTAGGGCTGTGGTGGATGTGGTTTTGTCGCAGAAAGTGTTGCCAAACTTGAGGTGAAAAACAATTTGCTTCGCTTTTGAATTCTAGGTCAACCGTGATGTTAAAAATGTTAGTTTATCTTTTTTTTTTTTTTTTCTTCTGTCATCGGTATAATTTTGTGGAACTGCTGTTCAAATGCATTGGTTTATGAAACAAGGTGATAATGCATGGCTTATTCTTTCTATTAGTATTGCATGATAAATGGTTCCTAGCTCTTGGCATTAAAAAAATATGGATTTTATATATGATCACAGCTTGATATTAATATCGTTTCATGGCTTTGTCTTGTCGAGATTTCTTTGTTATTTTCTTTAATATTGAAACTTGTACTGATGCTGAGTAGTAGGACATGTTATTGCCTGCAAGTGATTTTACTTAATCTGGAAAAGGAATAAAAAACTACGGGGAAGTGAAAAAAAGAATTTATGTCACATTGACACAATTATTTTACCATTCAAATCTTCTCTGCAGGAATGGGAACAAAAGTGCATTGCAAAAGCTACTTGCCGGGATATTACTCCATGAGGGACCTTAACGAGGATTCTAGCAGTAGTAGCTGGCCCCTGTTTTATGGCGACGAGAACTTAACAAGTGGGCAGTATTACAATGGTTTCATGCCAAGGACTATAACAGATAGATGTCTAGGACAAGATAAGGATGCATTAAAGCAGAAAATGCTAGAACATGAGACAATATTCAAGAATCAGGTACTTGAGTATAATTTTTCTGTCATGTCTCTCATTCTAAGACATCCACTTCGTTCACTTCTATTAAGTTCTCAGTTCACATGTTTGGCTCAGCTTAAAAAGTTAACTTACAAGTAAATAAGTAAGTTTCAAAATAATTAGTTATTTATTGGTGAAAGTTGGAAATAAACAAGTTATTTGTTTTGACACTAAAGTAAGAGCTACTTTCAAAAAAAGTAAAATGCTTAAACATGTTTGGAGATGAAAGAATTACTTAAGACTAATGTTATTTTTTTAAGCTTAGTCAAACTTGCTCGTGTATGTAAAATGGAGTCCTTTTTATACTTTAATGATCCAATGATGTCGCAGAGCTCGATTAATTGAATCTTCACTTTCATCCAGGTTCATGAGCTCCACCGTCTTTACAGAATTCAAAGGGATATGATGGAAGAAATCAAAAGAAAGGAACTACACAAACATCAGGCATCCATTGAACCATCATCATCATCAAATCTTCAGGGATCTCAGATGGCAACAAAAGATGCTCGGGATTGGCATATGCCAGGCATTTCTTTGTTGAATTCTGGTTATGGTGGATTATCAATGTCAAGATTTGAAATTGTTAATTCTCCTCTGAGTTGTACAAAAGGGAACGACACACAGGCTGGTCCTTTTCAGGTCCAAGATGGGTGTACTTCAAAGGGCTCTGATGCATTAGATTCTAGACCCTCCAAGGTGAGGAAGAAGTTATTTGATCTTGAACTTCCGGCCAATGAGTACATGCATACAGAAGAAGGGGAACAGTTACCGGACCACAAAGTGTCCGGCCTGTTGAGTTATGTTTCTAATGGAGATCCAAAAATAGAACTCCAGAGCAGTATGAAGATTTCCCTTGGTGATGGTGGGATGACTGATTTCCATAGAGACGTTTCAGCTTCAGGTTCTCATTTAAGGGGCTCTGCTGGGTTGGCTGATCTAAATGAACCCATTCAGATTGAAGAAGTAACAGCTCCATCATCAATTGGTTTTATTGGTCATACTGCCAGCCGTGGAGCGACTGAAGGTATAAATCAGTTTGCTAAAGGAAATCCAGGAGTCTTCGGTGTACCAGGGGAAACCATACATTCCCATAATGGATCTTTGATAAATTCATCTATTGAGAGTAAGGGCAACGAGAGGGGGTGGCTCTCCCATATATATGAAGCAGGTAAAACTTTTGGTAAAGTTCCTTGAAAGTCTATAATTTATGCATTATTTTCGTTCACTTCTTTTCTATCTCCATGTCTGTTAAATTTTATGCTGTGTAGAATCAAATTCGTTTTCGCATCACTATGTTTTTACAAGAATAGAGACTATATTTAAATCCTTATTTTATTCACACTGTGTACAAGACAATCACTTAGTGACCATCTCTACACTTGAGTTTAAACACTGAAAACTCTTGAGTAATAATTTCTCTCTTTGAACTGATGGTTTTATGAACTTCCTATCTTTCAACAGGGACCAGTAAATATAACCCAAGTTCTGTAACTCAAGGTCTCCAACAAAATAAATTGCCGATACCTTGTCAGTCAGCACAGGTCATGCTCAACCAGGTTCACCATCGTCCAGGAATATATCCAACAGGTTATAGTAGAGAAGATCTGTGGAAAGATGGACCCAACCGCGATCAATCCAATTATAGCCATTTAGAATCAATTGCGGCTTCTCATACCCGTGGGCCATACCCGTCCGTTAATTCTACAGGGTTTGCCAATTTATGGTCTCACTCCATCTCGTCTTGGACAAAGCCAACAAATAGCTCTACTCAAAAGTTGACCACATTTCAACCATCTTTCAGTTCAGCTTCAGGTTTGCATCCGTATGCGCAGAGCCAGGAAACTTTTGGAGACAAGTGGAAGGTCAATGTTAGTTCTAGGTTGAATCTGGGTTCTGGAAATGATTTAACAAAACGTAATGGATTTCATCACGGGTCTACCTCAGGATCCAAAGAATTGCCGGTTCACTTACCTTTTCCGGGCTTTGATTATCCTAACTGCAGTAGGGATAATAAAGTAGCATCTGACCGTTCAACTAATCCTGGATTCGAGAAGTTTCCGAGTGGCTCCAGTCATGTAGATCTAAAACCTGCAATAGATATTAACTTGAACGAGTTACTTCCAAAGAACTCATCAGGTGAGGCAGTTCCTCTGCATAATCACACGGATGGAAAAATAATGCCTGATGACCAACAGATGGCTTTGCCTTGGCTTAAACCCAAGCCGGCATATAAAAATGAGGTTGTGAATACTAGGAGATCAGAACTCTCGGGGGACTTGGGCTGCTTCCAAGCTTCTTCCCGTTGCAAGACTGAAGTAGTGAGTGATCTTAATCAAATGTTCATGCCAAACATCGTGTTGGCTCCTAGTGATCTTGAGATTGGGGCTAAAAATAAAATAAGCGAGACTCAGAATGTCAAGAAAATTTTCGGGTTTCCCATTTTTGAACCCAATGCTCGTAACATTGAGTCATCAGACCATGTTTCCACCTCGACAACTCTCGATTCCCCTCCCGAAGGGAAAAAGGTCAAAGATGAAAGGAAAAACAGAATGATCGACATTAATCTTGCTTGTGAGTCTGATGAGCCGATTACTACAGAAGAACTGATTGTAGAGAAGGAATTGTGTACAGAAGCTACAGGTATCAGGCATCACATTGATTTGAACTCTTCAATTAGTGAGGATGAAGATCCACCAGCACCCTCTATTGCCAGCAACAATGGCTGTGTGAAGATAATCTTGGACATAGATCTGGAAGTCCCTGTTCTTCTGGACAGTGAGGATGATAATACACCGTCCAAAGAAAATATACAACATGAGGCCTCATTACAGCCACTGGAACATGAACCCGAAAAAATACAGGATGAAGTTCTTAGGAACGCTGCAGAAACAATATTTTCTATCTCAACATCTTGTCATCGAATTCCCATGGACGATGGCATTTGCCATCCATCTGCTACATCCTATTCAGATTCACTCATCTGGTTTGTCAATGTTGTATCGTCACTTGCAGACGAGCGTGAGAGTAAATCTGGCGAAGAATCAAGAGTTCGGGATCCTGCACCATTTTGTGATAAGATAGACGAGTTTGAGGCTATGGCATTGCAACTAACAGAGACAAAAGAAGAAGACTACATGCCTAAACCCTTTGTTCCTGAAGCCGAAAAAGTGGAAGAAATGGGAGCCGGTTCAAATAGAACTCGGAGGAATCAGACAAGGAGAGGAAGGCAGCGGAGGGACTTTAAAAGGGATATCCTTCCCGGTTTGACCTCACTCTCCAGGCATGAGGTGACTGAGGACCTCCAGACATTTGGTGGGTTGATGAGAGCCACAGGCCATTCTTGGAATTCAGGCTTGACAAGAAGGAATGGCACAAGATATGGGGGTGCTCGGGGAAGGCGCCGTACACTGATTGAATCTTCCCCTACTGCTATTTCAAGCCCAGTTAGCGTTCCATTGAAGCAGCAACTTAGTAATATTGAAGCTCATTTGGAGGATGGAAGCCTAACAGGCTGGGGGAAAACGACTAGACGGCCCCGCAGACAAAGATGCCCTTCTGGTAATCTTCCAACTATTGCAACTTAACAATGCAGAGTCAGTTATTATTGTTTCGGGATTTATAGAGAGAAGTAAGACGCATGGGAGCTTGTTTTGTGAGTTTTTGATATTCTGGCTGCTGGTACCCATGGTTTGGCTTTGTAAATCTCGTTCTGATTTTGTCTTTGGCTCACCGACTCGTATTAGCTGGAAATAATGTCTGATTTCTTGTGGATAATATAACAGCATCGCTTTGAATATGTGCATTCATCTTTATCAAAAGCTATTATTGCTTTTTTGATTTTTGAGTTCTCTCATCACGGCCCGGGTGCAAGAATGTGTCCCCCGACACTCGGCTCACCAACATAGGGAGCAATTCATTGTCTTGGTACTTTTGAGATAGTAAGGTTATATCAGCTGGAAGTACTAAAAAACAATTGGTGTCAACTTTGTGGATAGGTTGACCTGTCAAGGAAATGGTCCAAACTGTTGTGAGCTTATTAACATTATCGTACATAATTCGCATCTGTATTAGGTGGTGGGAACACGTGTAGATTCAAAGAGGCTACACGATTTTATAGAACAATTTAGAAGAGAGGTGTGGGTCGAACACAATCTACAATAATTGCTTTAGATCTTCTAACGTTAACAAGTTAGAAGAGAGAGGGGTGGGTCGAGCACAATCTACAATAATTGCTTTAGATCTTCTAACGTGACTATCAATGAAATGAGCGATGAGGAAAAATGGATTCTTGCAATTGATCCTCAAATTCGCATTTTTACCTTAGACTTGGCTTTCCAGAAGGAAAAGTGCAACAACAAAGAAAAACACTTCTTATAGGACCCTTAAGGCGAGCCTATAGATTGTAATTTGTAAATACTAAAAAGCTAGACAATGTTAACCAGAGGTTAGAGCAACCTAGATAAATGCTAAAATATTAAGAATGAATATGTTTGATACGTTGACTGAACTTGAAAATGTCGTCATGCATCTCTTTTTTTTGTTCACGATAAATTTTTATACATCATCAAATTATAATATTTACTAAACTTACGAGATAGAACAAAAATCTTCTCAGTTAGTGAAGTTCAATTTTACCTTAATTCTGACTAAACTTGAAAATTTTATCACGTCTCTTTTTTTGTTCACAATAAATTTTTATACATCATCAAATTATAATATTACTAAACTGATGAGATAGAACCAAAATCTTTTGAGTTTGCACAGTTGAATTTTATTCTTACCTATATTTTACTGAATTTGAAAATTTTGTCACGCATCTCTTTTATTTTTTGTTCACGATAAATTTTTATAAACCAATATGCATAGATGTCATTAGACACAAAAATATATTAAATATGTATACAACTTGGGATTTGATTGGATACTTCAAGAAAGTAATAAAAAATTGTACACTCTCGCGGTGGCATATTCATCGTTACACAAAAAATAAAAAATCTAACTTCACTTTCTTCCTTAATCATATCCGCCTACCAATCCAACGTACCAAGCATGTTAACAATGTTCCATATCTCAGTATTTTCAAAAGTCTTCCTAATCAGTGTATAAGGCTCAAGAACGAATTCACCACGAGTTAAAAGTTCCATATCTCAGTATTTTTAGACTATGCTTCTCATCATTGATCTCCAGAATCATCGGCATCTCTATTAACTAGGTCTCTTTGGATGCTTTTTAGAAAGTCCATTCTCTGATGGATCCTACATCCATTAACCAAGGCACCCCTAATGCTAGCATCTGCAGGAAATGGCATTGAATTTTCAATACGCTCTGTTTAGATCACCAACTTGACTCAACATATCGACCAAGTGAGCATAATGTTCGGAATTGGGCTCAACTTCGAAATCCTTGATCATCGAGTTAAAGTTTAACTTCTCTTCAACATATCCAGCATGACTGCAAGTTCTGTCGTGCAATCGAAAACTCTTCAAGCCATCTGAAGGTCACCACATCTAGCATACATGTCGGATAGAGCTGTATCCATTTACATATCTTGTGTTACACCAGAAGTAATCAGCTTACTAGGAATCCATTTTCCTTTCTCTATGTATCCTATATTTGAGCAAGCTTAAATTGCACTTAGAAAGGCTACTTCGTCCACTTCAAGACAATTGACATACATTTCGTTGAAAAGACAGATAGCATCTTCTAATAAGCCAATTTGAGAGAATCCACACATTATAGAATTCATGCTATAACACTTTCTCGTTGGGCAATACGAAAAAAACCAATAGATTGAATCCACAAATTTGCATTTAGAGTACATGTCAATTAGAGCATTTCGCACAAACTCCTTCAATGGACAACAGCCATGTACTTGACATCTAATTTTAGAAAAACCAGTTAACTCCACAGGCCAATAGAACACTTGCCAAGGCAAATGAATCGGGCAACATCCCTTGAATAACCATTTGAACAAAAAGTGTGAAAGCCTCATTGGCCATTTGTTCCCGAACATAACCTGGGATGAGTAATTTCAACGATACTAATATTGGTATCCATACATTACACTCTTGCATCTGAATAAATGTCACTACCGCTTCTTGAAAGCATCCGTTTTGATTATAGCATGCAATCATCACTGTCTATAAAGACACTCCGGCAAATATCGTTGTAGAACAACAATTCTGCAGTACGCAAATCGCCAAATTGTCCATACATTGCAACAAGAGAACTCACCAATGCCCCATGATCATTTTCTACATTCCTTCTAACCACATAACCATGAACTGACTTTCCATCTCTCAATAATCTCAACTCACCGCAGGCCTCAGATATACTTACAGAATCAATTTCCACACCTTCCCTCGCCATTTCCATGAAAATTTCCAACCCTTCACTAGCCTGACCATTCTGAACATGAACAGATGTTATTGAACTCCAAGAAATCATCTCTCTCACTGACACCCCAATTCACCATACATTCAGCAATGAAGTCTCAACTAAGGGATCAGACTCAATCCCAGATTTTATAATCCTACTCTGGACCTTTTTCCACATGCCAAGATCATTAATTGCAGAGCAGGGCCTCAGAATTGATGGCAAAATGAAGCTACTAAATTGGGTCATATTATACATCATCTTTTCGTACATAAAAATGGCTTCTTGAAAGAGGTCATTCCACACACAGCATTTGTTCAAAACATCCCACATGAAGGAACCTGGATTTAGAAAATTGTCAAAAATTAGTTTTGAGGATTGATGAAGCCCATTTGAGCATAGGATTCAATGAACTTGGTTGATACAAGGGGGTTCTATGATGCTCGGACTCGGGTACGGGTACGGATACGTATCTAAGTGTCAGATCTTTTATTTTCTAAAATGTTGGATACGAGGACATGGATAAAAGTAGCTCAAATTTCAGACACGGGTACGTGGGTACGTTTTTCGAACTCCAATTTTTTTTACTAATCCAGGATATCATTTTGAATAGACCAAAATTAATTATTCACAATGAAGGAAATAAGTATTTAATAAGGGATTAAGACGAATAAAATAGAATTTTGGGCTTTAATTTTCAATTATGAGAATTACTAAATGTTATATAAAATAGAAAATGTGAAACTTGATTGTAATTTGATCTTAATGGAGCACTAAGTAGCACTATATAGAACCCATTTTCATTTTATACAAACAAAGAGAAGGAAAAAAATAGAAAAAAATGAAACGAAAGAAGAAGAAAAAGGTAAAACCTAGCGCCGCTACCTTCTTTCTTCCCTCTCGGCGACGACGCTAGGTTTATAGAGACAAAAGTGGGAAAGAAGAAAAGGGAAAGAAAAGGAAAAGGAAAAGGAAAAGGAAAAGGAAAGGAAAGGAAAAGAAAAAAAAAAAAAGGAAGAAGGAAGAAGAAGCAAAAACAACGAAGTGTTCGGTTGAAACTTGGAGGATTCGACACATATCTCATACCCATACCTATGTCATGTCGTGTCGTGTCGTGTCGTGTCGTGTCCAACACGGATACTCCAATTATTTCGAAGTGTCCAAACATCAAAGAGGGGGTTCCACTGCAGGCTGGTCGATTTGAGGTGTGCGTGGAGTTGAATGAGCTTTCTTCAGGTTCTGCAGGATCTGAACAGTGGCATGTAAAGTTTCATTTTTGGTTTGAATACATCAAGAATTCAAAATTTAGTAGTAGGTCCTACAAGAAACTGGAATCTAGGGTAGAAGAATTTCCAAGTTAGAAAAGAAGATTAGTTTCTTGAGGCTTGAATTCCAGGGAAAGCAGACGTTATGCAAAATATGCAACAATTTGGGTTGTGTAGAAGTGTGCGTTGTGCGCAGGAGGAAGTATTGGCGAAAATGTGAACTCAGACAAAATCAAGAAAATCGTTTAGGCATGGGCTGGAGTGGAAAAGTAGGCATGTGACCCACCATTGGTATATTTTGAGTCGAAAAAATTTGTACTCCAATATTTACAAGTATTTATAAGCTCACCAAACCGATTTCTACTTTGACTACACTCCTAAATTGAGTTTTTAGAGATCTCAAAATGATCATGAATTCTTATAAATTTGACATGAAGAATGCCTTTCAACAACACAAGGGAAGGGGGATCCGAAAAAATTTCTATGCATAAACAATACCCTAAACCACTTTTTATTTCTTTTGGAAAAAATAAATAAATTGTAATCCGAAATAAAGTCAAACCATCTGCAGGAGAAAAACAGGGCTCGATGCGTACTCATCTAGCATGTTGATATGTTTGGACTACACAATATTAAGGAACAGAATCACGTGAGATATTTTATATTATATGTCCAATAGTGCTTACCAAACATGACTTCAAAAGTTCCAACAAATTTTACAAATACACCCATGTGCTTCTCTAATCTGTGAAATGAAACTAACCCAAGATTGCTTTCTACAAAGTTGTACTTATTTTACACAGCCAAGATATGCACAATACAGAAGCAGCTTCCTGCTATAACGTTACATGGAGGTGTCCGATCAAATTTCATCTTGAAAAACTGTAGTACTACAAATAGTTATTCATATAATCAGATCTGTATGATGTAGCTTAAAACTTCTTTAATGGGATATGAAACTTTTTACCGTAAAAGCAATAGTGCCCTGAAACTTCTTAACTAGAGAAATGTTTTCGGTCAATTTTCTCTAGCATGTCCAGACAGGAGATGAGGCATCAAAGGTTCACACATCTTTTCCATCTTCCTCATTTTGTGGGTCGTGTGGCAGTTCATGACGAGGCTGATTGTATTTCTCGCGCAGCTGTTTAATCGGGATAAGATCTCCAGCTGCGTCCGCTCCATAAAACAAGAAAGAAACGTAAGGGTGATCAAATCTATCCTGCACATTTGATGACAATCTCAAACAATTAGATGCAGAATAACCTGGATAGCCTTTTCATTTAATGATGATTCAACCAACCCTGTCTCGTTGATTGGGTGACAGTAAATTCTCCTCGGGAACTGCAGAATAATACCGATTGGGAATCAAATCAGGGGCACAGAGCACAGGAACACCACAGAACGCAAGAATCAAACACAAATAAAATGCAGGCACAATGTATTTTGTAGATAGATGCTAGAGAATGGTCCCAAGTCTTTTAAAGGAAAATGCTTAAACAATCAACAAGGACAATAATGAAAAAGGGGTACAAGTAACAAGAATTACAACTGAAGAACGTAATGGAATCAGGTACAAAAAAATACTTGGGCTTACCATATGCTACTAATAGGTTGGGGTCTTCGTGTACATTGACCAATACCTGCAAGACAATAGGTTAAATTAACTATAGTGGGTTCCCCCCATTTTGTTACCAAGTAATGCTAATTCTACTTATTATTACACAATAAAGGTTCATAGCAAAGAAAATATGGTATTTGTCATTTAAATGCTGCACACAACAAACTTGAGCTACGTAGGAATGGAACCAGTTTAACTTGGCTGGGCATTATCAATGAGAAAAACATAAAAAACACATCTTATGATGGATGGTGGCGAACTGCAGCATCAGGATTGACTGATACTAGGTAACCTTGAAGCTAGAAAGTTTATTTAAGAGTAAAAAAATAAAATAAAATAAAAAATTGGAAGCAAAATTCATTTAAAAGTAAGGGTTAATTACGTTATAGGTCACCGAAGTTTTGAATAGTTATGCCAATTGTCATTTGTCTCTGAAATTATTTTTATTGTATAATCATCAAGTTTCTAACTATTACGCTAATGATCACTCGTAAAAAAATTAATATTAAATCTTAAGTGGCATTATTAAGTGCCAAGATGTCACCAAATAAATAACGCCAAATCAACAAAATTGGAGAGTTAGAAAACATAATGCAACTTCAGCTTTCGTCAAATTTTGGGCTAAAATCGTAGAGTAAACCCACATTATTATTGTAACAACGATTTTTGCAAACTCAACCTAATAAATAACATTAGTTCACGACACATTGGCACTTAATGCTACCGCATTGGTAGCATTGGATTAAATGTTTTTTTTTTTTTTTTTTGACTGAGTGATTATTACTGTAACAATTTAAAACTCGAGCGACTATTACTCCTTAAAGTAACTTCTACTTACTTTCAAACTTAGGCAAACATGCAAAAGGCACATTCTTCACACAGAAGTATAGGGATGCATATTTGTCCAGTTAAACCTGATAAAATGGCTGATCAGGGCCACGAACCAACTTTTCGATGTTAGCAGTTTCCATCCATGACTTTGACTCAAAGCACACTGGATCCATTCCACAAATAACAGCATGATATCCTAGGATCACCAGATCATATATTAATAACACAAAGAATCATGAGTAGTCCAGCAGGTATCCATCAATTATGCACTCGAACATCCACGAGGGATAGCAAAAATTCCTCACAACAGAAGATTATGTTTATTTTTGTGGATATAATGTAAGATGCTAGTTAAATAAGTTGATATGGGGTAAGAAGCAAAACTAATTTCTCGTGCATGCTAAAAACGTTTTATAATAAGCTCTAATGCTAAACTATTTAAACAGACATTGTAGTGAAAAAGATTTAGGTATTATTTAGAACTAAATCAATAAAGATAGATATATTTTACTACATTTAGCAAAATTGACCTATTAATTATATGCTAATTTTGTTTCGCCTCTTGAGGATGGGAAACATGTACATGGAATTAGTACTTGCCAAAACAATATGAATCAGAAGTAGCACTAGTAGAGAAATTCAACAAAAAGGGCTGGGGCCAAAATGATTCGACTCAATTACCAAATATCTTATGCTTCACTTTCTGCCCCAAACGAAAAGCATATTGCACATTTTCATATGCTTGAACTTTTACGGATACAGCCAAAGACTCTGCCTCAAGTTTGGAAATTTCATCCCGTAACTCAGCTGCCAAGTTATAGTTCTCACTCTGAATTGCATTCTGCAGGTCTGCACTGAAATAAGTACAAGTTTTGCAATAAAGTTTTTAGACAAACTGATACGGGAAAATTGGAAAGAAAAGAGAGAAAAAGACGATAAAAGTAACCTACGAACCATTAAGGCTCTTATTTGGCAATGATTTGAAGAAATCATAAGGAAGACTGAAAGGAGACTTACCGAAGGCGTAAAAGGCTTATGGCTATATCTTGCACTTCACTCTTCGAGGCTGATCCCCTTCTATTTTCTTGGAGCTTGATAACCTCAGATTCAACCTTCCATTGGAAACATCACATAAGCATGCGAGGTCTTCACGAACACCTCAATTTTACATTAAAATCTAGTCTATATAATTTCTGAGAAAATTACAAACAAGTATACAAGTTGTAATACTAAGCATATGTTTGGCAAGTGTTTATAAATAGATAAAAATGTGTGGTGGATAAGTGGGCAGAATTTGTGGGGTCCCAAAATACATGGATAAAAAGTAGTTTGACTTTTAGCAAGTGTTTATAAACACTTGCCAAGAGGAAACAAGTACGTAAACTGCCACCGAAAGGGAATAGCAACTATAATCCATCAAAAACTTTCAATAAAGATACATACAGAGACAAAATCTTCTTCTCAGTAATAGTGTGCTGTATAAGAAAATACGAACAATGACTGATCTAATCCTAACCTCAGTCAACTTGTTCCTCAATTCTTGAGCAATTTCATACTGCTCCACATTCAAAGCATACTGCAATATAATACAGTGAGGAGCTGAGTTAACACATTCCTTTTCCAGCCATTTTAAACATTTAAAGTGAGTAGCAACAAACACTCCAAACCTGTACACGAGTTGCCAAATCCAGCTGGAAAAAGAACATCAGTATATCCTCATTTGCACTCTCACTGCGCTCACAGCTTGCATCCAATTCTGATCCCTTATCACCTCCTCTAAAAATCCATCCAGCTTCAACTCTCACATTTCCAGGTCGAGATATATCAGATTGACCCGCAAAGGATGAGGTTTTTCTACCATGAGAACAAAGGTACAGTTTTTGAAACCCAAAAACTATATGTATGTCCTTCATTTGCCCTGAATTCCTCCATTCGTTGTTCGCTCCACAAAAAACACTGCACTGGGAAATTGCTAATGTGCTCATTGACATACTTTGCACCATTTCAAGAGTGCAATTGCACTCACTCCTTAATTTTCGTCCCGTTGGAAAGAAACAACTGGATTCGCTTCTTAATCTTTTATTTCTTTGGCATGCATCTAAAGTGAACCAATGAACCATTCAGTTTTGATGAAAACCATGGAAAAAAAAAAAGATTCAATACAAAGAGTTACACCAAACACCAACTATATATATGGAGTTGTATCTCAAACACGAAGCTAAGGGAGTTTTATTCAAATTCTACAGCAGATTCAATAACTTCCATTACTAACCTCAATCCCGTCACACAAATTGCAGGGTTAGAGACTTTTACATGTCTGTAAACAGTGTTGTCAAAAGTACACTAGGCTCACCTCTTGTGGCACACCTCGTACAAGGCATTGATTAGGAACCTCAAAGTTTGCACTTTGTGTTCTTTGTTGAGGCTTACGCCTTGACTTGTCAATTTGGGCCGTTTTTCTTTTTTACTACGCTTACCTTCTTGGGGGTGTTTTTAAAGTAGTATTTTGCTTTTGTTTTAGACACGATCCAAACACTAAAAGAAAAAAAGAAACAGCTTGAGATTAGACAATCGAACAACTGGAGAGCATTCAAATTCTGTTATTTTTTTTTCTTCTTTTCTGCAGCACTCCTGCTATTTAAATTGGTTAATGGGTTAAATTTCAATTTTGAAACTTGGAACCTCTTGACAACAAGAATCAAACCCAAAATGATAACCCAAATCAAGTCCAAAGTTAACATCCACACACAAACAGAAAGTGAGATTACTGTTTCAAAACACTAAAGAGAGAGAGAGAGAGAGAGAGGATATAATTTCCAAATACAAAAACTGAGCACAATCAAAAAATGAATTCTTATTTCACTTGCAACGGGTATTGTTTTAATGTGCAAGTGCGGCGTATTGTTCGTGGGTTTTTTTGGGGGCTAAATTTTTACCTCTAGAAGTTCAAACTGTGCAGCGATAAGGAACTGAGCTTTTTCTGCTTTGTAGAGATATAATTACTCAAATTCCGAACTGAAATGGACTTTCTGCAAAAATCTGGCGCCTCTCGCGCTCTCTGCGATTCATACAGCTAGATTTGGCTACCTCAATCAATGTTGATAACCAGAGAAGGGAAAATTACGAAAAGAAGAATATGAACCAGTAAATTAAAAAGAACAATTGGGGCCCTGTTTGATTGGTGAGGAATAGAATTGATAACGTGGCACATTTTATAGCATGGATAATAAGTTCATCTTTGGCCCCATTTTTAAATTTAAATAAAAGTCAACGATTTTTTTAATTATATTTTTTACGAGATTTCACAATTTTTTAATCACATATTCCAACAACTTTTATCAAAATTTACTAAAAATTAATTTTTTAGCTAAACCAAACAGCGGCTTTAAGTATTTTTATTTTTTACTCTTTTGTGAATTTAATTTTATCTTTTTCTTAATTTAAGCCATGAGCTTGTTTGGCTATGCATAAATGTTTATACCCGCTACAAATTTTTATAGGTGACATTTCAAAAATCGAAATGAGGTTAGCGGACAAGTCAAAATTGTAGTGAAATATGTACTATATATCAAGTGCGTGAATCTTATATTTGAATTGAAAAACGGGGTATATATTATGTTGG
>CAIGRB010076370.1:33265-53041 GCA_903798255.1 Fraxinus quadrangulata
TCCATCAGCATACAGAACATAGAACATACTTCAAACACAGGAAAAAAAATGGGATGCTAAAAAAAACGCCAACAACATGCTCGATTTCTTGGCACAACTGAATTTCGTCGTCTTCTCGTACGATATCTATGGCCGCTGATTGTTATACTTTATCCTTGGATCGAAAATTAGGCCCTTCCCTCCATTTACTTCTAAATCATGCCTGCATCGATATTTTCAAGAATAAGTTAAAGAGGAATTCCTAAATGGCTAAGCTTAAAAGTTACTTGTCAAGTGATGTAGGGTATTGTCACCACTTTGCCCAGAAAACATAACTGATAGTACAAATGCAATCAATTCTATATCACCCAGAATCAAGTTCGGGTCTCCATCCCAAGCTCGGTTCGTCGGGCCCACCTCGTTTCAAATATGCTTCTACAATAACTTCTATTTTTTTTCCCGTAGGCTTTGCCACAATATGAAACCGAGTAATGCTATTTTACATATTCGTGTATAGATAGATGATATGTAAGAGAGAGAACGAGAAAAAAAGAGAGAGAAAAAAATTAAAAAACTCAGTTATTATAATATTTCTCTCTCTTTTGTCATTTATTTGTACACTATTATGTGCACAATAATATACAAATAGCATTACTCATATGAAACCAGAGGGATGATAATGGGCGAAGCCAAAGGTTACCGACCACTTATAACAAAACATGGACAAGGCAGAAACTTGCTATCTCTAGGTAATATAAATTGAATAACAACGAAAATGATTGATCAGAAGCGTGAAAACTCAACTGAAACACGAAATCTGGAATTACTAATTGCTCACGGGGAACATACTCAAATAATTGTAGTAGACGATCAATGTATACCACCTTCTTCCAAACCTAAAATCAGTTTCAAAAATTCAGAACTACTGCAAAAGAACAAGTTATTCCAAATTTAGACGTGTTATTTTGAGAGTGGGAAGAGAGAGATCAGCCATACCTCATTATCCACGAACAACTGCAATGCAAGAATTGCAGCTTTCAAACCAAAGGTTGGATGAAGAATATAAAATGCCTACACCATAGAAAGAGAGACCAATTAAAAAACAGACAGGTTATCGCACATAAAATCATAGAACAGAGGGGTTGGAGGAAGGAAGAATCCCGGACTACATACATGAAGATTACGCTGGTGTTTCCGGCCAAGTATTTTCTGTAATCTCTTCATCCATCCCAGATCCGGTTGCCTGTTTATGAAAATCATAAATATGTAAGTTTCACACTAAGCCGCAAGCCCAAACAGGACAAAAATCGACCTATCGTTAAACTTAAAGTCCTTTTCAATAATTGCAAAATGAATTAAACAAAATTACTCTTTTGCAGATCAAATAACCAAAAACCCATAAGCAAAGCATACTCACGATTGTAATGATGCCGCGGAGTGGAGATATACAATAGTATAAGGCTTCTGTATCAAGGGCTCAAACTCCTGAAATGTAATAATATGAATACAATTATCTACTGCAATAACACAAGTACAACAGGTTCAAGGAAAACTGGAGCAAGGCCATGAAATGTAAAATAGCAAAGCGGGTGTCCATAGAAATTATGAAAAACTTGATTGAGAACACTTGTAATAGTTCACCTTTACTACATACAACACAAACCGTTCTAGATCAAGACATCTAAGCAGAAAATGTGCTCCAACGACAACCATCACCGGACGACCTTCACTGTCAACCCCACCTCGGTAGCTGGAAAAAAAAGGGGGGGTCCGCTTTAACTTTCAGAAATTAATACAATGGTTCACTGTTGCGGATTTACGAAACTGGAAGTTAAACAAGAAATGACTTCAAACTTTTGGATGCCAAAGTAATTCAAAACACTATGACATTGCCAGCACAAACATGACCACGCCAAGCGTCCAAATTAAATTGTTCCCTTCAAAGTTCTATATTAAAAAATTGATGAGAAGATTGAAGAAAGGAATTATAGCAATCAGCGTCCAGTTTAAATTTACTGTTTCTATTTCAATTTAGCAAATTGGGCTCTATGATGGTTACAAAGATAGTGATGGAAACTGCGAGAGTAAAAAATACAAGTTAAAGAAGCTATTAGATTCTCTGCATTGAGGAAGCAAATGAAAAATTGTGAGAATTTCATGCAAGCATTCTAAAATAGAAGTTCATAATTTGCTTACACAATTTTCATTTCAGCAATTTTAGAAAGATTAAGGGAAATTGCTTTAGCAAGATATCTAGAATGAAGAGAATATTCTTCAGCAGCAGAAGATGTAAGCCCCCTAAGGTCACCATATCCAAGCATTTTAGCAAAATTCCAACCACTTCGTGCTTGTGCAGCTTTTTCCAATTGTTCTTTGCGTTGCTGATCTGGATCTTTGATCAGGGACATAAAAGCAGGATCCAGATATGAATCCAAGAATGATGAGTTCCTGTTGAACGAGAAAAACAATGAGGTTATCTCAATTTCCAACTAACAGTGATTTTATAAAGCAAACAAATAAAGAGCAGCATCTGTACCAGACGTATACAATTGACACTTGAAAATGTGGAAACTTAATTGCCAAGATATTTACCATAGAAAATATACATCAGACATTTGAATTAATTAAGAACGCAATGCCAGATCCAACGAACTAGCATTTCAGCGTTGTTTTGAAAAAAAAAAAATTGGCAAGACCCAGAGGAAATCCGTCTGAAGTTCAACACACACACACACACACACACATGTATATTGAGAGAGAGAGAGAGAGAGAGAGAGAGAGAGAGAGAGAGAGAGAGAGAGAGAGAGAGGGAGGGAGAGATGCAGAGAATAAAAAGTGGGTTCATTCAGACGCCATCAAGAAACTTGTCTCCCAACACAGAAATGATTATTTTTTCCACATTCCGCTGGACAATTCTTTATTGTACCCATCTCGCACATAAGTGACTATCTCATTAAAAGATAGCTTCAATTATGCCAAACCGGTAATTACTTGGATGGAAAAGATGACAATATGCTCATGAGAAATAAATAAGAACAAGGCCCATAAAGTAACTACTTTGTTAACTGAAGATTGTGGCTGTGGGAGCACTTGGATCAGTAGAGAGTTGGAGAAAAGAAAATGTTCTACCCATAAAAAACTTCTAAATTTGAACTTCCGCGTTGCTGGGACTAATTAATGATACAAATTGAGGACTTGGAGGAGCTAGTTGAGGTCACAAACCGTCTTGTCAACCCAACATCACTGACTGGAAGATCAGCAGAGGCTTGGGAAAATCTTGGTCCGTTCTTCTTTACATTGGGCAATGGCTTTATTCGTATTTTTCGTTCATCTATGACAGTCTCACCATTTTCATCTCCAACATCTGCAGGAAGTTTTGAAATAGCCACCGCCTCCTCAAGTTTATTCCGAGGAAAGTAAAGTGGAAGCAATCTATATAAAGAAGTAACAAACGATGGTTTTAAGTCGTGAATGAATTTATTAGTACATAAAACAAACAAATTTTTCTCAAAACCATGAACTGTTTAGGAGCCATACATAACATATGCATCCCCAGTCTAATCAGTTAACAATACCTTTTATAGATCTCATAATCAGATGAAATTGTGGTACAAAAGACAACTGCTTGGATTATATCTTTCTGCTTCTCGAGAAAACGTCTAACAGTTCCTACAAAGCAAATAAAAGTAGGCCTTAAGGAAACATGAATAAGACCTAAATTCCGACCATAAAAATAATTTATAACTTATCGGCAGTGACAAAGCTTTATGCAGGCAGGTAAGGGCTTTTTTCAGATACACCAATGTCAAACATAACTTTAAGAAAGCATGAATTAGTTAAGAAACCAAGAATATCAAATGATTACGCTGTAAATAAAAAATTCTCACTTATTGCCACATGAGCAGCGGATTCTCGTGGATAATTTTTGGCTTCTGTGTATATACAGCCCATAGCAATGCTGCATTCGTATGTCACAAGAGTGTCAACTCAAGATATCTACAGATTGATATTGAGAGAAGAAAAATAAATGGATACAATGTATCTATTGAATCACCTCTGCAGCCCATTTTCAATGAGAAGTTCAAGGCAAGACCAGTAGCAGTGGCTCAGAGCATTCTCTGCAGCAGTATGATATTTTACTGCGTACTTAGGACCAACAGTATGTATAACCCTCCTGCAAATTACAATAAACACAGTTACTAATTAAAATGTTATTGATTATATAATGGTAAGAAATGCTTAAGCGTCGTCCAGCTCCTGGAAAACAAAGTAAATTAACTAGGGAATAAAATCGTCTCCAGAAAGAAAGAAGTTAACACGATCACTTCTATTCAATTTATTATCCAACTTAAGACACTAAGTTTTTTAAAGCTTCAAATGACAAATTAGAGGCAAAGTTGACTCATTCCAAACCAAGAATGTTAAACTAAGTAATACGGTGTCCAATAATAATAATAATAATAATTAGATGATAGCATTGTGTTCTTAAAGAAACACAAATTGACTGCAAAAGTATACAAGTTCCATCTTTCTCAATACATTGATCACAAGAATCTTCTATTAATTGCTACGTATACAAGTAATTGATGTCATTAATATATGAACAGTGAATAGAGGTGCACTCCCAGTTTCTTTTTATCACAACCCATATGAATGCAACTTGGAGGGATATTCTGAGTTTCTACATAAAGAACACATTTACATAAATACTTTGATGTTTTGAAATAACTGCCAAATATATTCAAGCGGGTCAATGCTCAAATTTATATATATTGTGAAATGCAGCCGTATACAGGATTTCTCCAAGATGATATTAAAGAATAATTACAACCTCAATAATTGATAACGTATATTATCATTCTCAAAACATTCCAAGTAATGTAGAAACCAAGGATGGGTATGGACATAACATTTCAACGGACTCTACACACCTTGCAGGAAGGTCGTAGGCATTAGTAACTTTTGCCATCCCTGTTCGGCAGCCACCCTGTAAAGGTGAAGCATACTCACTGCATTAGTTCAGATTTGGACATATAACTTCAGTGAAGCCTTTTGTTTACTTTAAGGAGTAAAATAGCAGGTCATAATTCTTCAAGATACCACAACGAAAAATGTAGTTGCATAAATTTAAATTAGAAAGCATATTGCTATTAATTGAGAAATTATTTCATTCATACAACATAGCGATGATGCACAACTTAAGTGTGAGAATGTCTATAAAGCTACCAATGTAGAGCATTCTTCCGCAAGACCCGGTCCAGCTGCAGGATGCAAACCAGGGATGCTGTGCGATTCATCTAAGTTCTGCCACAAAACCATGTAATATTCAGAAGAAGTAGCCATCTTC
Organism: Fraxinus quadrangulata; assembly: GCA_903798255.1. NCBI lineage: Eukaryota > Viridiplantae > Streptophyta > Magnoliopsida > Lamiales > Oleaceae > Fraxinus > Fraxinus quadrangulata. The sequence goes on from CAIGRB010076370.1 coordinate 38,592, forward strand.
AAAACATCAAGTTCGAAGCAATCAAATGTTAGGGAGTAGAAAAATCTGAAACACCCACTTGGACAAAATGAAAAAGAAGCGCTTCAGTCCTAAAGAGCATTTAAACGGAACACATGATTAACTTTGTGAATTTAAGATTTGATTGGAAATTAAAAAGCAGGCATTGCATGGGTAGGCAGAAAAATGATGGACTTAAGATTGCAATCAATCCAGAAAGGAAGGGAATTTGATTTCAATGGAAAAGCAAACAGCTCATTGTGAAGGCATGCATTTAGGAAAAAAAAAAACTTCAATCTATAACCTTATTTGATCTCCATTATTTCCATAATATATTCTCTCTTCTTTTCAACGACACGTTCTTCAATAAAATAATATTACATGCAAACCCAAAACTTTTTCTTATTTTTTAACTACATATTCTTCATCAATCTACTATTTCAAAATGCATTCTTCTATAAAAATAGGGCTCAGACAGGCTCTATAACCATGCTAGTTCTCACAAACATATATGTAAAATAAACCAGTAAATCACTATCCCTCTGAAACAAAGTCACGAGAACGAGCATGCACCAAAAAAAAGGTCAAAGCTCCCGTTAAGAAAGCTCAGCATCCAGAAAGAATCATCACAATAAATGCGCTCAGGCTGATAAATATAATCCATTGCCATTACCGCAAATTAACTGCTCACCTCATTTGTCGAATTAACTACAGCATCCACCTCGAGATTACATGGGTTCCCCCTCGAGAGATATATCTTCGAGTTAATTTCATTATCCACAGGAAATCTAGATACCATCCCATCCCCACTAACCCGTCCCTCAGAAGCAGATATCAGCGGGTCTGGAAAATGCGAATTCGGGAAAGTAGGATCTTCATTCTCATACAAGTATTTATATTCTGCATCACGCCAACATGGAACTTGATCAAGTGTCACGATTGAATCTACACTGTCTGCAGGCAATACGCCTCGGGTAGGGGTCGCAGCCACAGACTGATACATATTTATGACCCCAGATCCAATATTCACTTCGTTCCCTCTTCAGCTAAGAATAGATATACCTTCTTTACCAAACTATCACCAAATTTGGAGAAATGCGTGGAAACGACAGTATCAGCAATGCCCATAAAATATTCTATATTAATAACTTCGTATCACCACGTATACAAAAATTCAGGAAATAAAACATAAGGCTCAGTTAACATCGATATCACTACTAAACAACATATCTACCCAATTAAATTGAATGAAGACATTCTTATCAATCAAATGAGATATTACGTATTTCTGAATTGCAGCAGAATTAGCAGTCCTTGAAACAAAATTCATGTACTTTAATAGCTTTTGTATCATTTCGAGCGACACCAATCAGAGAATAAACGAATTTCACAAAAAAATCCAAACTTTCTCGGATCAACACAACTAATTAAACAATAAAACTTAAAACATAAAAATTAGAAGATACAATCATAGATGTAGATATATCTAAAAAAAGACCTAATATGCAAGTATAATCGGACTTGAGAAAGCGCATTTAATGAATTTTTTGCTAATTTTTCGGTATGTACATATACACATACATACAGATAACAAACATGTATGCATAAATATAAAATCAAACAAATAAATACATTATATATGTACAGATTAATACATATAAATTCTGAATGTGCAAAATACCCCAAAGTGGATTCGAGATGGGGAAGAAGCGCGTATAATTTTACCGAGAGATGGAATTTGGTGGAATTTCTATTTCACCAGTGTTTGTATATTCTTTTTTTAAAATGTTTTTGACTTGTACGGTTAGGAGTGCCGTTCTATTTTTAGCGAGTGCCATTATTAAAGAGAAATTAGGGAAAATTTATTTTTTTAATAGTAATTTTTTGAAGAATGTGTCATTAAAAATAGGGAAAAATAAATATTTTATATAGTTGAAAATAAATATTAAAAAAAATATTAAAACTTCTGTTTGGGCTCCATTATTTTACATTTTAATGAGAACGTTAATTTTTTGGAGAATATGTGGTTGAAAAAGAATGAAAAATTTTAAATTTACGTGTAATATTATTTTATTAAAAATGTGTGATTAATAAGAAAATAGAAAAAATGAATTATAATTTTAATGAGACCAAATAAGGGATTATTATGGCCTCTAGCTACATTCTTAAAACTCTTTTTTTTTTCAAATTTATTTTCTGCGATATATTTTATCGAGCTGATAATTTTTATCAATTTTTAAATCAATCATTTTATTATTATTTTTATCAAAATTTATTAAAAATCTTATTTTTAACAAAACCAAACAGGGGCATATGTGATTATTAGTGTGAATATACGATATGTTTGACTAGCTTAGATTATAATATTAACTTTCAAAAAATGCCCTTCGAGGTTTCCAACTACTTTTGATGGTTGGTTGGACAAGTCTTTGATGAGCGATATGTCTCATCACAATGGCCAGAGTCTAGAAAGATAATTAGGGAAATCAATTATGTTATATATACATTTAATTTGACACTTTTGTTGATATTTTATGATGTGACAGTCAATTTGACCATTAATTTGAATGACACTTGGTCAAATCAATGATCATATCTTACAAATTATAGAATTTCAACAAGTGATTTAACTCTTTGGGAAATCAATTATGCTACATTTAAATTTAGTTTGACACTTTGATTGACATCTCATGATGTAGTAGGCTATCTGACTAGTAATTTAAATATTACATGTTCAAATCAATGACCATATTTTTTATACATCATAGAATTTCAATCAAATTGTACAAAACCATGTACAAGTGATGTAACTCTTTGGAAAATTAATTATGCTACATGTACAAGTACAACTGGCTTGTAACATGATCCCATTTTGTAGGGCAATATTTTTAATTAAATTTGCTAATAGAATATTCTATTTGAAACCAAATATATTTTCAAGTTTGATAAAAATCTAAATGACAACAAAGATCCTTCAAATGAAGAAAACAAAAATCCTGAGGCTCTCCAGCAATTATAAAACTATTTGATTCATGTAGTACAAGCTAGAGGAAATGAAATACATCCACTTTTACCAAAATATGTAGCTACCATTTACATGGTTGATGAACTCAAAGAAAGAGCGTCTCTATGTAAAATAAGTAAATAGGGTGCTCAATAGAAAACACCCACATGTAGTAGAATTTTTTAGATTTTTCTTAATAACTTAATGCCTGCTTTGCATCAGACGTGTATCCCTTTCTGAATTTGCTAGTTTGATTCTTCATAGGATCTAATTGTGCTTCAAGAACTTGTCTGAGTTTAACGAACTTTCTCAGGCTGTGCAGCCATCGAACTGTAAATCAGATCTTCAGATAACCTGTTAACGGAAATACCTGCAATGCCAAAAGTAGAATGCAGTGTAACATTTATGGTATGTTTGGTAGGGAGAGTAGACTAAACAATACTCGACAATATTAAAGACGAAAAACAAAGTTAGAACCTTATCTATTGTTCGGTCTAATATTATTCAATATGGCATACCGAAAATGTTGTTCATGTTGGGCATGAATCCCGAGAAATCAATTCATCTTCCATGTGTAAATTACAGGTTACTTTACCTGATCTACAGATCTGAAAAGAAAGGGCATTATCAGCATGTGACAGCGGCTGTGTTCATTCGACTCCAGCCTTCTGCTTCAACATGGCAATGAACTTCTCCCTATCTTCAGGTGACATAGCATCAGTTGAGCAATCTCCAACACCCCACTCAGCTCCTCGAATACAATATTTGTCTTGAATAGCTTGCCGGTTTCTGAAAAATAACACAACACTTTGTAAATACGATTTTCCAGCATCAAATGCTCAATCCATGCATTTATTTGTCTCTTCTCAATTCTCTGTGTTTTCTTTCTTTAACATAAATGATAGAATACCAAACATTTCACTTAGTAGCAAACTTGGCATAAACCTTTCATTTGTACCACCCATGGTACCAAACCTTTTAAAAATTAGCATTCAGAGTCCAAATGGATGGAAAACATCCATTGACCGTTAGTTGACCCAAATAGTAAACTTTCAATTATTTTGATTAATTTTTAAAAGGGTAATATAGTAAATTTGTATTTTCTCACAGAAAACACGATCATAATAATTAAACAAAAAAACTAAAAACTAAACAAAACCAACCAACCACCCACCCCCATCTCCTTCTTCCCCAACCCCATTTAACCTCTTTATTCCAAAACCACCCTACCCAGCGACAGTGGCCGGCAGCCAATGCCGTTGCCACCACCAACCCTTAACACTGGCACCGAAACTGCCACCCGAAAGGCTTCCCATGGAACTATATTCAACCTGTAATTTTTATATTTCTTTCTCTACTCACACTCAATTTCCCATTCAACAAATCCTTTATATTACTCCCCAATCCCTTGGTTTTCCCCTCACCCACCTCAGCCTATTGATCCACCTGCAAAGCATCAAACATTGACATAGCATTCCTTTACAATTCCAAATGCACAACCATCTCACTCATCTGAGTCAACTAATTCTGCAACACCTCCATTTTGATTCTAGAGACCCTTTTGATTGCATAGGCCAGTCCACCTATTAATATGCTATGCCTTTGTTTCTTGTATTTTTTCTTATTTCTTTGTGGTAAATGAGAGGATGGAAGGTAGAGGTTTTGGGTTTTTTGGGATTTTTTTATGGCTGAGGTAAATGGGAAATACACCCCTTGAGATGATAAAGGGTGAATGCAGGCGGCAGTTAGAGAGAATTAATGAAAGCGAACGTTTATGGTTCTTTTTTCGAATTCGAATTTAAGGAGATTGATCTTGGTTCACTAGGTGTTGGCGATGGAGGAAGGGAGTTATATTATGCCGTCGGCGAAAATTGTTGGCACTTGGATTTATGGCTGACGTGAATGAGCAAGTTGAAAGAGTGACAATAGCAGGAGAAGATGAGGTGAAAATTGAAGTTCAAAAGCAAAGGAAGAAGGCATTGGTGTCGACGGTGATGCCGACGTTAGGTGGCGGTGGATGATTTTTAGGGAGAGTGCGAAAGAAGGAGGCCACCCTTATTTTTTTATTCTTCCCTTTTGTTTGAGTATTATAATTTTATTTTATATTAAAGCTGTAAAGTTACAGTTTTGCCCTTTGTAAATTTGGTCAAAATTATTTTTTGGGTCAACTAACGAACAAATTACTGTTTTCCATCCATTTGGACTCCAAGTGTTAATTCTTGAAAGGTTTGGTACCATAGGTGGTACAAATGAAAGATTTGGGCCATGTCTGCCACTAAGTGAAAGGTTTGGAACCGTGGCTGCAATATTCCCTAAATGACATGTTTTGGTAAATCATCATCTACATTGAGAAAACGCGATGGACTTAAACTTTTTATAGTGTCTATAATAGATTAAGAGAATCCATCATAACGCAAATTATTAGGTGAAGAGAAATTACTTCTCCTTGTTCAACTTGGATTGTTCAAGCAACTTCTTAAGCAAGGGAGACTCCTTGAATCTTGCATCATATTCTGCATACTTCTTCTGATTTTCTTCTGAAATAGCCAACCTAGCACGTCATTTCAGGAAAAAAAAAATATAATGTAGCTCATTGAAATGGTATGGAAGAACAAACCGTTAAAGCGAGTGAGAAAGTCAATCTCAGGTAACTGAGGACCAGGAACTGATTCTATCCCAGAGAAGCCCGAGAGAAATCCAGCATGAGCTGCAAACTTTAAAAAGTTCACACTTTTGCCTCATATTCCAGCACAGATTATATAACTAAAAAGAACGCAGGGCGAAAAGGAAAGAAGAAAAATCGCATTTTAACTCTTGTAATAACAAACATTAATAAGTCGCATTATCATGAAACTGTAACAAAGATGGGCAGAGATACTCCAGACTACATAAAAGCAAGGGCACCTAGAAGAAAAATGACATTGTATAATAAACAAATTGCATCAAACGAATATAAAGTTGTGAACCAAGAGTACAAGATCACTGACTGCAATCTGTGAATGCTTGCAATTCGTTGTCACAAGTTTACAAACTTGTATAGAAAATAAATTTATTCAATCACGATTCTTTTAGCAAATAATGGACACTGGAGCTGATTTTCTATAAGACATTGGTAATTGTCTCATCACTCACCATCATTCCAGCCAGAAGCAATAAAACTTCTTTCTTATTCTTTTGACAGTATGATATTAGCACAATGTTTCGGGTTGAGAACAGAAGAAAGAAAGGTGAATCAACTCTGCCAGTGACAAACTTTTATGTGAGGTCATTGAGCCATCCTTGGTCATTCAAAAATACTAATCATACCACAGCAAAATATGCCAAATTTTTGGCTGCTAAAAATGAGTAGAATAGTAATCTTACTGTGCAAAACGACTCAATATTTGATGGATTATGGATGTTATATCGGATAATGACCATGCGCACAACAGATTCAGGGAGGTTGAAATACCCTTTAAAACTGTCAAATTGATGCAATTTGGATAGGCCTTAGATTTCGACGAACATAATACATATGCACCCATAAGCAATTAATTACCAAATCAACATTTTATACAACTGCATAGTCTTTGTACTGGTGTGCATTTAAGAAAATTGTTGCAAGTGCAGAGCATGTTCAAGATTGTCAAGTCCAAATTATTATTGGCAATTTCGAAATTTGTAATTGGCAAATTCCTTAGTCAAAATCATGTCCTAATTGAATTACATTAGGAGTTTATCAAATTGTAATCAAATTCAAAATAGGATTTATTGAATCCTAATTATAGCAAAAGAGTTGAAATTGGTAGCATAGGTCTTGAAGGAGTCCAAAATATCCAAGAAAATTACATATGGTCAAGGAAATGCAATTAGAAGTCTAAAGAGTGTCAAAGAGCCATACAAATTATGCTCCAAATTCTCAATCACAACTTGTAAAGCATTTTTCACACAAAAAACATTGGAATTTGGACAGTGCTATTTCTAGAAAAATTGTAGCACTTTGAGTTAACTTTTCAACGCATTTTGAATCATCTCAATCGGATATCGAGAGAGAAAGCTATAATAAAAATAACGACAATTGCTCAACTATTGCTCGTCATCGCTGGCTTGGAGCTCGAGCGACGTGTTGACGTTCAAAAATCTGTTTTGCTTCGAACACTTGATTTTTCAATCTATTTTCATCCCAAACGCTTTTCCTTGTATATATCATATCCTATGAACGTCCAAAAGTATGTTGAATCATTGAAAATTTGAAACATTCATTGATTTCAAGATTTAACCAACACATATTACTTGATCCATAAATTCATCAAAATCATATTTTGTTGAACAAGTCATATTGTTTCATATAAAACTACATATCAAAACCCCAAAAATCTTTTAATCAAATATCAAACCACCTAATCCATAGGAGATAAATCAATAGCATGGATTGAGAGCTGTTGCAGAAGTATAAATTCGGGAGAACTAAGGTGACGTATCAGGAGTCGGGATCTGGCGTCAGGAGCACGCAATCCAGAGGGCTAAGGTATAAATCAGGAGTCGAGATTTATTTTGAATGAACACACCTTCAGTAAGATCAAGAGAAATCGCAGGAATTGAGGTCAGAAATTCTACAGCTAGACCGGTCTAGACCATATTGTAAGTTTGCTTCGATTTATAGTGGATTACTGACGGTCAAAGTGCTCGAAGATTTTACTCAATTGGAGTTTCTCCGTGATATTTTTTATGTTATTTATTGCTTTAATCATTAATTGTGGTATTCAAAATTTGGATAAATTGACTTGTTTGATTAATAATTTAGAAATAATTAAAAAGTGACTTGTTGCTTTTATTTTAATTATGTAATTCTGCACTTGGGTCTAAATAATATAAAACTTTCAAAGACTAAACACAAAAAAATCCGACTTCATGGGCAAATGCAAATACCAGTTCCAGCAAAATAAGAAGAACCCACAAACAAGAAATGCACAAATAAACAAATAAGCAAAATTACCTGAACCAGACCATAGAAAAACAGCAAGAGAGACAGCAAAAGGAATCACAGACTTCTGTAACGAGACTTTAATAAAAGGCGGCGAATCAGAGTATAAATGCCCATTTATCACAGAACTACGAAATATTTCTCCTTTTTTCTTGCACTGTACTACAGTTTGGATCTTGTTTTGAGAAAGTCCAGAAGGAATTCTAAGTTTGTTAGAAGAATTGCTAGTATTCTGCCATGGCTTTATGCATAGTTGGGGAGAAAATACAAGTGAAGCGGAAACCATGGTTACTGGAGGGAAGAGAATCTGCAGAGGAAAATGATAAGACGTTAAATTTGAAGGGTCGTTATTGCGTCTTGATATTTCATATTTGTGAGAAAAATAAATTAATAAATAAAAAATAATTAACACAAAATATTCATACCATTTATTTTCATTGCACGTATTGTTCTTTAAATTTTACTTTTAACATTTGGGTCATCAGATCGATCATTCTTTACAACATGGTCATTTCTGACTTACTCTTGTCTATTTATTTCGTTAAACAAAAATGATCTCCTACCCATCATCGATAAGAATTATCTTGTCAACCGTTGATGTCGGCCTACAATTTTTGACAATTCAACATTGAATTGTCAAGAATGGTAAGTCTACGTCAATTGTGAACATGTTTTATTTATCCTACTCGCAATGGGTAGGAGATCATTTCTATTTTGTTGAATAGACACATAATTTGCACTTGACATAATTAAGTGGACAAAATTGTCAATTGAACTTAATTATTATGATTTAAATTTAATTAAAATAGTAACATAAATAATGAAAAAAATTACTGTTCGAAAATACCAATCTTCTCCAAAGGTCGGGGGTGGATGCAGAAGTTTAAAGTTAGGAGAAAGGGGAGGGGAGCACAATCGAACTTGTAAAGAAGTTAGGAGAAATTTTACAATCGAAAATTTACGTCCAAAAAAATTACACCCCATGTAATTTTTCATTCGAAAATTTACATGAGATGTGACTTTTTCCGATGTAAAACTTCGAAATTTTTTTATGTCATATTGACATATTCTATATAAAATTTCCTAATAAAATGATAAAAATTACATTAAGAAATTTGTATCACAAAAATAATAAATATTAATGAAATAATTGATTTTTTTTTTTAAATGTGGGTTAGACATATTTCTTTAAGATTCACGTTTAATGTATTTTTAATTATTTTTGATATCTGTTTAGACTATTCAATATGTCCATAATGTAGTTCTCGAAATAAGCTTTAAGATGACATAAGCAATTTGATTCGATTAGTGTACGATCGTCAAAGAATTTTAAAAATTAACATGTTATCGAAATTCAAATTTATTGTAATTTTGTCCCTATTTAGCAGAGATTAAAATAAATTTTTAGTAAATTTTGATAAAAGTTAAACAGTTATGGATTTCATCAAATATGTTATTAAAATAATTGTTAACTTTGATTTAGACTTCAATAATTACCAAACATGACTTTATTAAAAAAAAAATCAAAAAGTTGGGGGATCACGTGATCTCAGGACCCTTGGAGTCCGCCCTATCCCACCTCACCCCACTCCATCCCACCCCTTCCAACCATGACTCCACCCTCACCACCACGAGCCTACGAGCTCGTTTGTAAGCCAACTCTTACGATAAAAATTCATTGGACTCGCCCCATACGGCCATATGTCTTCTTAGCCCATGCAGCCTTTTGAAATCTTTTTAATTTTGTCAAAGATATTGTGTGCAAAAATAGTGCATTTTCGAGCAATATGCACTATAAATAGAAGTGCTTTCCCATTATCAAAATGCGTGTCAAGAAAGAGAGAAAAAATAGTACTTAGAGTTTTCAAAGTGTAAAATAGTTTGAGAGATTATTTTTGGTAGAGCTTTTACCTTTGGACCTAAGTTGTCCAAAAGTTATTTAAACTACAATTAGAATTGTCGAATGTTGAACGACCCATTTTGGTACCTACCGAATGATACAAAGTAAATCGATTATAGGAAAATAGATAGTAAGTACTATCAGAAAGTTATTTAAACATGTTTAAAAACAACTGTTTTAATATCAGAATCAGTTCATGACTTTACAAAAGGAAATGCCGGCTAGACGGCTAAGACGGGTCTGATTCTTGAAAACAAACAATCAAGTTTTGAGTATTTTTGGTTATGCTTGAGGGTTTTCTATAAATGATTTCTATCCGAATATCTTACACATGAATATGATTTCCTTGCAGTGTTTACTTGGTGAATTGAACCCAGAAGTTAAATTCTATTTTGCCTCATTTTTATTCTAAAGCCAAGTAATTTGTTTTTGAATTGTTAGGTTAAGTTTTATTAATTGTTACGTCATCGATTCTCGTTAGTGTAATTAGACAAAATTGAGATAATTGACATGTTATTCGATTAAAAAAAAAAGTGGGGTTACTCAATTGAAATGATACTAAAACATAACTACACTATTAAACAAAATTAAAATATAGTTACCTGATTGAAATAAAACGAACAAACTACTGTGAATGAAATTTACTCGATCCAAAATCATCGTTCAAACAATCTACATCATTAGTTACAACAATTCATGTTGTCCATAAACATACACAATAGCATATACAATTTTAATTTATACCTCTTACATCAAAACGATCCTTTAGTCACTATTCCGTTCTTCGTTCTCGTTGTACATTTGTTTGTTTTTAAAGTAACAAGAGTATGTTTGATGAATATTATTGAGAAAAAAATATATTTTAAATAGTGATATGATAAAAAATATTTAGTTAAAAAGTAAGGAAAAATTATTAATATGATGAAAAGTATTATTTTATTGAAAAATGTGTGGTGGAAAATGAATTTTGAAAGAATGTTAATTTTGGTAGAAATTAAAGTTTTGATTTTGATTTAAATTAAAGTCAACAATTAATTTTATTCACATATTTTATAAAATACGTAACTTTTTAATCATACATTCATCAACTTTTATCAAAATTTATTGAAAAATTAATTTTAACCCCTGCCAAACGGGGCTAAATCTTGAAAGCCACTTTTTTTGGGGACAAAATCAATCAAGTCATGTCCTTTTGTTAGATGGCTAGGTGTAGCAATTATTGCAGCGTGTTGTTACGGGCAACTTCACAAACGATACACACATGAAAAAGAAACACTTGTAGATTTGTAGTAGATTTTGTTCAAATCTTTTATTTATATTATTCACGGTATCAAATATTTTAAAATATCGTAGCTGAAGTCTAAATGAATGATTTCTGTTAATTTGACAGTTAATAGACTATATAATTGACATTGACTATAATTTTAATTAATTTTAAAAAATTAAAATGATAATTTACGATTTTATAATAAAATAATTAAAATCAAATAATTAGAATTAAAAGCTCATTTCCACCTCTTCTTCTCTATTCACCACACAAGTACCCATCCCCACCCCAAATCTGCAACCTAAATCCAAAACAATCATTTGAACCTTCCAAAATATCTACATAATTTTGATGAATGAGGGTTGCAAATATTTTTAACGAAAAATAATATAAAATAGATAAATTAATCCAAAGAAATTTGAACCTTCCAAAATATCGAATATGTTTGTAAATTTAGCATTTTTTTCTCATTGTTAATCTAACCATTATATTCTAAAATTACTATCTAACTATAATTTCCTTTAATATATGAAAATATAAAATGAATAAAAATAAATGTTAAGTGCGTGACAATATTGGGTCTTTAGAATTAGTAACGCGATAATGAGATAATGTTAAGTCGCTGTTTGATTGAAATTAAGATTTAAATTTAAATAAAAGTCAATAATTAATTTTAATTACATATTTTATAAAATTCGTAATTTTTTGATCATATATTTTATTAGTTTTTATTAAAATTTATTTAAAAAATTAATTTTAATTCATATCAAACCGAGGCTAAATCTTGAAACCCAACTTTTTTTTTTTTTTTGTGGGGACTAACCAGTCACGCCAGCAATTATTGCAGCGTCGTGTTGTTACGGGCAGCATCACAAATGGTGTATACATGTAAAAAGGAAACACTTGTACATTTGCTTTTTGTACATTTGTCAACCCTAAAACGTGACAGCGCTCTAATTCAGAATATTCGGATTCAGATTCTTATACGTAATTAAAAAATAATTTCACAATTTTTAATTTCCTCCATATCATCATTTGAAGAAGAAATCCATGATTGCTTGTAATTGGATGAAATAAATTATTTTATTAAGAGAACGTATATTTGAAAATGAATTTTTCGATAATGATATTTACACCATAATTTTTATTAATTGCAATATAAATCCTCAAATTTTGCTAATTTTACACTTCAACCTTTATTCCATCACTTTTTTTATTTTAGCCTTTTATTAACTATAACGATTTTTATCCAAGTATTATGTTAATGTGAGAAAATTATTTTGTTGAACGTATATATTTGTTGTTTATTTGAAAATAAGAAGATAATAATTTTTTTCATTCCATTTCAACAATTTTTTGACCGTCAACAAGAACAAAATGTATTTATTAAAATAAAGTTGAGAAATAAAAGAATTTGAGATTATCATAAATATAAAAATGAGCAAATTTTAAGACCTTCATCATTATAATTATAACAAAGTGTGGTAGCAAAAAATTATAAAAATGGTCCGAAACTTTTTATATTGTTTGAGATTGGCACCCTGATTGGTACATTTTTTCCAAAATAGATGATGTTAAAACTCATTTTCAACTACACGATCTTCAATAAATAATATTTTCTATCATATAGATAATATTTTCTTATTTTTTAACCATATATTTTTCGTCATATCACTATTTAAAATATATTACTTTTTCAATAATATCTATCAAATACAATTGGAAAAATCTTATCCACTAGATAAAGTTGTCGGCACGATTTCTTTGGACCCTACCAACCAATCAAGTAGATGTCGTGTTCCAATCGCGTTGAACGATATCTTGATTTTCCTATTTATACAGTGGCACCCCCTTCGACATATCTGCGAAATCAGTTAAACCAATTTTCTACTTTTCTCGAGTTTTAATTTTGCAATGGATTTCTTGAACAAGCTCACCGGAAAAGATGAAAAACCCACTTCTGATCCTCCCAAAGACACCGCCGACCACCCAAAACCGTCCAATTCTGATCTGATGGGCAGTGCAAAGGTACTAGCTGATGCGGCCAAAGAAGGCAAGTTTGACAACCCAAAGGCGGCTGCGGCTGCTGCGGATGTCCTCGGCGCTGCCGAGAAGTATGGTAAGCTAGATGAAAACAAGGGAATTGGGCAATATGTTGACAAGGCCGAGGATTATCTCCACCAGTACAGCACTACTCATTCCTCCACCGACGCTGTTAATCCTGACAAGAAATCAACCCCGGCTGCCACTGAACCGCCCAAAAACCCTTAATCCGAGTCGGGTGGTGGTGTCTATGGGGAGTACATGATGACATATTAATTACGGGCCATCAAATCCTAGTGTGTTCGTCTGTATTTTTTCGTGTACTAAATAAAATTGTAATGTTTTTAAAGCCCTAGAGCTGTGTTGTTCATCTTTCTGTGTTTACTTTCATTAAGGTTGTACTGTGTATGGATATGCGGTACGTATTTGTAACATGTTTACCTTATCATGGGATATTTTTAATGATTTAGGTCTTGTTTTATATATATATATATTTTGCTGCGAAAAATGATTTTTATTGGATAATGAAAAAGATCAGTTATTTTATTGGTAGAATGTTTGAATAGAAATAAATTAGGAGAAAAATGAATTTTAAAAAATTTGTAGCAAACAAGGACTTAATCTTTATATATATTGCGTAAAATAATTTTACATGTAAATTAAAAATAATTTATTTTTTCAAATTTTAATCATACGTTCTGAAAGAACAAAATCCTTCTAAAAATGGGGCTCCAACGCGTACATAGATAATTAAAATTATTTGTGTGCTCAATAATCACAGCCATCAGTAACATGTTTACATGCTCACGTGTGTGGCTGGAAATAAGGAAAAGGTTGGAGTCAATGTTTGTATAAATCTATGGATATTATGGTGTGAGAGTTAATTTTTAGGGTGTGTTTGGTCAATATTATTTTGAAAAAATATATTCAGAAATAGTAGATTGATGGAGAATGTGTGATTAAAAAAGAAATAAAAGTTATTGATGTGATGAAAAATATTATTTTATTGAAGAATGTGTGATTTAAAATGAGTAGAAGAATGAGAATGAAAAAAATAATGTGGGTTTAACGGGGGCTTAGTGAGATTCATAAATTTTAGGGAAAAAATTCATAAATTATACTTTAACTATACACTATTTCAAAAATAAGAAAAACAACTTTTAAATTTCAAAAATCAGATATTTGATATATATAAAATTAACCCACCACACCTTCACCACCCCTGTCGTTCCGGCAACCGTTCCGAGCACTGCTCTACTCCAGCAAACTTTCCGAC
>CAIGRB010076375.1:0-13481 GCA_903798255.1 Fraxinus quadrangulata
TAGTTTGCAGATCGTGATCATTGGAGTTCGAGAATCAGCAAAGGAGTTTGCAGAATTCATCAAAGGTACAATTCCTATCACAGTTTCTATCTAAATACAATGTAGATCCTTGGTGGGAATTGAAAATTGTTTACTTTCTGCTGTGCATGATTAAGTAAATTCCCAACAATTACAACTTTGAAATTGGACGGGATCCGACGAATATGGTGGTAGTTCTTGAAATCTCAAAGTGACCCAGCTCTTATAACTGTCCAACCAGATTGGATAAATTGCTTGATAGGTATCCCTGATGGTGGCCGATCAACCCCATCGAGATGTCGGTAGTTCAAATAATTTTTACGATCCTTCTATTTTTGTTTCATGTTCCCCCAAAAATCACACCCGTTCCTTCAAATCCCCAAATTACAACTTTGAAATTGGATGGGACCTAACGAATAGGGTGGTAGTTCATTAAATCTCAAAGGGACCCAGCTCTTATACTGTCCAACCAGATTGTATAAATTGCTTGATAGGTATACTTGCATTGATGATTATATATATAGAGCCCCTAAGCCCAAAAAAGAGCTTTTCGGATCAGATCCTCGCAAGATTGCTATGTACAAAAATTGTTTTGATTGAGGTTTGAGATTTTGTGTTCATTTTTTCTTTATGTCAATCTTCAACGAATTTTATCTTACCCCCAAGTCAGATAAATCTCAATGCGTGAAGGAAAAGTGCTATATTTCTTGTATTTTTGTCTTAGTGAAAAGATTGTGCCTTCCATCAACCTATTCAGGTGTGTGTGTTTGAATTACACAACCTACCCTAGTATAACGTATATATCTACTTCACTTCGAGGGTTCCTCCTAGTATAATTAAGTATAGAAATTCCAATAGTGGGTGAAAGTCTCGATTCTTCTTTGTTCGACCTTCCAAAGGCCAATTTCCATTCAACACTTATTGGAGACTCCCCAAAATTCACTTTTTCAAAATTTATGTCAAGTCTAATCCCCTCTTGAATTCTCAAAAACAATAGTTGACTCGCTTACCACCTCTTATCTCAAGTTGTAACAATGAAGAAGATGTTGATGTTTGGAATCGGCCGACCTATTAGCTGGCTCTTATTTATCACCTTCATTTTTGTACTTGCACGAATTTTCACTTATTATTCTTGGTGTCTAATAATCTTTACTTGGAGAGAGTTTTAAGCTCATTTCCTAAGCTTGGGCCTAAGCCGGATAGCAATGAAGGGTTGTCTCATTCCCCCTTAAAAAAGAGAAAAGTTGTGGGCAAAGGAAAATGAAGGTGCACTGACAAAAGATTTTTCAACCATTGGAAAATCCTGTGGGAGTCGTCCCACACAAAGACTGCTTGAGTTGTGATGGGATTAGGCTTGGAAGCGAAGGTTCTCCCCTTTCAGTTCTTAGATTTTCTCCGACTCGAGGTGAGCGGGAAGTCGATATGGTTGAAGCTTTCATCATTCCTGATTATGCCAGAACTTTTTCGGAGGTGTGTAGGAAGTCGATACAAGGCTTCCTCGAAGTATGTTACGGACATCTGGTGTGCTATTGCCGACACCAAAAAATAAAATCTTAACTTCTAAAAACAAATGTAGTAGTGGAAGTAAGGGTCGGTCCTACGAAGAGTGATTAATCTAATTTTACGCTATGTAAACGATGATTGGGGAAGTTTGATTATACGCAAACAACTTTAAATAAATAAACTAATGAATAACTCAAATTGAAATAACGAAAGTAATCAAAAGAATAAACGTTGGACAAAATCTACATCCACCATTGGAATTTCACAATTGATCATAGATGCAAATATATATTAATTCTTATTTTGAATATTCACCATTGGAATTATTTTCCTATTTCTCCTTAATTGTAGTTAATTAGAAAACAAACGATCCAATTAACCTTAATTACTAAACAACCCAAGACAGGCGCTATGGATTTAATATAGTAATTGCCTTAATAATTAGAGAAATTGATAAAACTAAATAACACAATCACAAGTAATTGTATTGAATCTAGTCAAAAGTTCTTCCCAAAATTTAATAATTTCTAATGCAGCAAATCATTAAACCCTAGCTGCTTCATAAATTAAAGAGATCAAATAATTACGAATTTGATATTTAACTTAGTGATAGATTGCAACAAATAATAAACTAATAGGCCTCCTAACAATTAAACGCAACAATCATAAAAATAAGTGTATAAAAACATTCAATACTCAAAACATGAATTAAACAAGGAAAATAATTTAGATCTCATAGTTGGATTGGTTTCGAGGCTTCAGTTTCCTTCGACTAGGTACAAGAATTTAGTTACTCATGAAGAATTCTAAGAGCAAAAGAGAGAAAAGGGGGAATGGGGGCATCTTTATATTTTCTAGACGGTTTTAGGGTTTAAAAAAGCATTTTGATATATGTTTCCATAGATGTTTGAGTCAAATTCGAAAACTATATTTCGCGCACTGAAAATGCTCTATGTGACTGCATAGTAGAAGTGGATGTGACCACATAGTTGATTTGAACTTGGCTCTAAAATTCCCTGAAATAATAGATGCAACCACATTATTTTAAAGCAATGGGACTGCATAACTTTATCTACTTCTACCGGATAACTTTCAGTATTTTGGTCATATCTTTCTCTCCCAATATTCGATTAAGAAGATTCAAAATATGTTGAAAACCTAACTCAAAGGCATAAAAATCATCCAAAAATACAATTTTTCCAGTTCGAACGTTTCCTATGCCAAAAATGAGTCTGAAATTGAGACTGAAAATCCGAAACATGACTTTTTCGGCTGTGAGTTGATATGTGATAGTTTTTTTACTATATTTCATCCATTTGGCTTCTTTCGTCATCCAATTGATGCCTAACACTCTCAAATCTTCATCATGAGGTTCGACGTCACTTTTGAGTATTTGCATTTTAGTCCCCAAGCTTTGTATTTCTTTCATTTTAGTTATTTTCGCTTGTTTCTTCTAAATTTCACCATATTCATCTAATTGAAACCTAAATCAAAATATAATAATACTGAGTACATGTAGACATTAATTAATCATAAAACCATGAGATAAAGGGATGAAAAATATAGTATTTTACATTCTAATAAAAATTTTCCACACTTAGCTTTTGCTTGTCCTCGGGCAAAACTCAATTTTACTTTCCTTAAAAACATCAAGGTTGTAACACCATAAATATAGAATAATCAAAATCTTTAAAACATATAACATATCATGAACAAGTGTTTTCATGCAACTTATAATTAAATAGCGAGCATTTTCACATGAAAATTGAGTAAACCAAATACGTAGACCCTTACGGAATAAGCACTCAACTCTCATGTGTTTGAAGGGTATGTGTTTCCCTCAAGTTCATTCCAATGGAGACGATCTCCCATATGCTTGCATATCTTCTCATTCTCCACCAATTAGACCACATGCATAACACAAATCATAAGGACTTTTCGAAGGTTGTGACGAGGCTTAGGGTCAAGGTGGAGAATATTTGGGAATGTAGCTCAAAGTCATCGAAACTAGTGAGCAAAAATGAATCAACTCAAGCTCAAATATATAAGACATGTAAAGCTCATCACTCCACTCAGCAATTTCTTCAATTTGTATCTATCCCGCATAAATAAATCCTTTTCTTGAAATTGCATGAGGAATTATGAACATGGACAGTTTGTAACATTAAAAGTCTTTTCCTCCGTTACTTCTTTTCTTTTCTTTTTTTTACTCATTCAAAACATAACACCAACAATGGAACTTGTGAATTGAGACTGAAAACATGTTCCACTCCACTAGTCAGAGCCCTACTGTAAATTATGAACATGTTTGTGCACTTTTAGCTCTTGCTCTTTTCAAAGGTTTTTTGTGACCCTCTCTGCCTTTTCTGTATCTACATACTTGTCTCCTTTCTTCAACAAGTCATGCATCGATTCTAGACGATTTGTTTTAGAGTGACATGTTAAATGCTTGATTTTACATTCCGTTCATCAATGTAGTAACCATGAAAGACATTTGAAGGTCCTTTATGCCAAGTGCAACCCGACTAAATATGGCCAAGTAATCTTGGAAGGGCTCATCTTTCTCTTGGACAACATTCGTCAAACCAATGGCAATCTTTCTCTTTCTCTTGCTATTCAAGAAATAGGCCACAAAGCTCCAGGAGAGCTCGTCAATGGTTCTAATAGACTGAGGTACCAAAGTTGCTACCCAATCTCCAGTTGCTCTCCTTAGTGTTAGTGGAAAGGATCGATACATCACTACTTCTAGGTGTGCATATAGTTGTATTAAATCAACAAAGGTCAGTAGGTGGTCAAGTAAGTTTGTGACTCGATCATATGCCTTTATCATTGGCTGTTTAAGGGCTTTTGTAGAGGGACTGCCATGACCTCGAGTGCAAATGGATCTTTTTCCAAAACCATCGACCTACGTCTATCCTTTCTTCTAGACAACACATCATCTATCTTCTAGGCTATCATTTCTTCCATTTTACGTTCCAAGTCTACCATAGGACTTGGAACCTGTAGATGCATAACTTCATGAGCTCCCAAGTTTGATATTGAGGCTGAATAACTAGGGGGACAACCTCTTGTGTCGCTTGAGGCTGTTGTTGGCGCATACCTCCGACATGTTTTTGGGTGGGACGATAGATCTTTGAGTTTGGCTTTGAAAGAGAGTCATCACGGCTGCTAACTAAATTTCTAGAATGCTAAATTGACTATGTGTTACATATGAGGTGGCGATGGCTGGTCTTAACCCTTGACGACAGATTTCAACTTCACCGTATTTTCGACCAAGCTCGTACCACTCCTAGTTCACCTTCTTGACATAGCTTTTATGTTTGGTGGATTCCCACAGACGATGCCAATGAAATAATATGGCGACGACCTTTGAACTTCTATAGTGGAGGAAGGCAGCCTATGCTATTTCATGAACAAATGAACACTTGCAAAAAGAGGCTAGGGCTTTCTCTCTCGTTGTACCTCCGGCGTGAGAATTAGTTGAAGGATTTCGAGAGGAAGCTAGAAAGATGTATTATAAAAAAAGAGGATCCCTTACCGACACGCCTTGGGAGTATTTATAGGCATTCAGCACCATGTAACCGCTAGAAGATTTTTGTCCACGTGTTCAGTGAAAACCGTCCGCTCAGAAAACAATTTTTACCCACGTACTTAGTGGTTAACTTCCATCAACTAAGGTGTTGAAAGTGACCCGTGACCACCATGAGGCTATTTTCAATCGATCTGTTATAGTGCTAATCAGGCTGGCATAACAGTAGACGAACTGGCATTGTGCGGTAGACGGGTTAGCCTAGCGGAAGTCATCTAGCATAGCAAAAGTTGCCTAGCATAGTAAAAGTTTCCTTGGATAGCGATAGTCGCATTCGCTTGGTTGGCCATTGTAATTTACTATTTATATCATATAGCATCACATATGATGCGACTAACTTTGCCTTAAATTTGAGATTGAGACGTGTTTATGATTCTAAATATAAGATTGAGATGACCAAATTATTTTGCATTACTATACAAGAGCATTGATCTAATTGAGATTGAAACGATCTTGTTCAGCAAAAGATCAGTCTAATTGAAATTAAAATGATTGATCAATGATATTTAGAAAGTAGGTTACATCCTAAAGTTTTTACGTTCTAAACTAAATTTGAAGTCGTTTTTGTGTTTTATGAGGTATTCCTATATTTACTAAAATTATTTTTATAAAATTTCAGATGCGTGATTGCTAGGGTATGAATTTAGTCGATGCGATACAATATGGTGGTTATAATTCGTAAGACCAGTAAATCCTATTTAAACTCGAGCAAAAAAATTTACGTTTTCTTATGTTGCAATTTGCAGATTTCCCAACATGTTTTTTAATGAGTATTTCATTAAAATCTATGGTTCTATTTTTGTTGCATTGCAGCATGCTTTATGTCTTATTACAACATAATATTTAGATGGCTATATTATGTTTTAAAAGACATGTTAGTTTCAGCTTTACAATATGAGTTTTACATGTTGGGAAATCTGACTTTTAATACTTAAATTGTGTTTTGATATTATATTCAATTCTGTATTCCAACATAATATTTCAGTGTTGAAATTTGTTGTAAAATTGAATACATGTGTAAAAATATGTTTAATTATATATTGCAAATTTGTAACCTTTTACAACATGTTATAACTTACATATGTAGTTATTAGGTTTTTCAAGGTAATGTTATGGTTGGAATTTTACGGTTAATTGTCTGATTGATCGCTGAACTTTACGTAAGGTTTTCAGGAGGCCATTGATATTCAAAATTTTTCCCTTTAGCCACTGAACTTTACAAATGTAATCTCAACCATGACTGAAAATCTCAAAAATTTTCCCGTTAGTTGCTAAACTTTACAAAATGTAATCTCATTCATCTACCAATGACTAATGAGGACACTTTTGTAAAGTTTAGTGAATAATGAGGAAACTTTTGAAGTTTAGTGACCCCCTAGAAATCTTATGCAAAGTTCAATAACCAATCGGTAATTAACCAATCATTATGTTCTTTTAATCTTTTTCTTTCTTTTTTTTTTTTTGTACTCCTACGCCAACAATTAAATTTAGAAAGGAAAAAAAAAAAGAACAAGCTTTTATTCTGGGGATAATCGACAAGATTGTCTGCTGACCTCTCTAAAGATCAAAGAGTCAATAGAAGACAATTCCATGGAATGCTTCATCTTCGATCATCTTTTCACCTGGACACACTTGAATAAAAATAAAAAATCTATTAGATTTTTAGCTGAAGATGTGTATAAATTTCAAAGTTAAATACTATGAATTGACTGTGTAGACCACAATTGTCTCTTTGATCTTAAAGAGGTCGGTAGATAACCTTGTAAATTACCCTTGGGATAAAGGTTTTTTTTTTTTTTTTTTCAAAGTTTGACGATGCTAGAAAGAGTAAAAATTGTGTGTAGGAGTACCAAAAAAAAATTAATAAATTACTTGATTGGTCACTGGACTTTGCATAAAGTTTTCAAACGGTAATTGAGCTTTACAAATGTAATCACATCAATTACTGAGAATTTCAAAAAATTTCTTATTAGTCACTGAATTTTGTAAAATGTAATCTCATCCATCACCGAATGATTAATGAGAAAACTTGTAGATTTTGTTTGGTAGATATTAAAATTAGATTTTTAGTAGTTTTGATAAAAGTTGATGGGATGTGCGATTGAAAAAGTTGTGGGACCAATGAAATATGTAGTTAATATTGACAGTTTGATTTTGACTTAAATTAAAATCTAATTTTAATCAATACCAAACGGGGGCTTATTGTGTCGACTTGAGTCGCCTCAGCTCATCGGTTGGTCGTAGATAATTGGCTATTGTGAAAAACATGAGACATTCTTGTGTAGCACATTTCAGTCCTCCCTCACATTTCGCATTAAAAATGGGGAATGCTAACACTCGCAGGAATCTCCAGATAAAATAATTCGATCGCCATTAGTTAATTCTTGATGATCATTCCCCACTCAGAACTTAGCATTTATTTGGATTTTTGTTTATGTTTTAAGTTTGTGCATAGCTGAGGGAGGGAAGGAATTTCTTCCCTTAGTCACTTCTGAAAGACATAAAAAAAAGAAACGAAATGACTAAAAAAATTGTGCTAAAAAGAGAATGGATAGGCACGCCCCGCGGGCATCTGAATGGAAGGCAGTTAAGAGTTGCAAAAGGAAGGAATAGTATCTCAAATACATTTGTCATCACATTAAATTTCCTATTTATGAAAACTACTAAACAAAAATAAAAACACTGCTTTTCTATATATTTATTTAGTTGGATTGTAGTACAAAGGTATCTTGTTCATGCTTTAAGAACTCTAAAAAGAAGCATTTTCAATCTGCCGCACCTCTCTTTTTATTTGCAATTGTACTCTACAATTCTGTTTCTTTATGCTCTAGTTTTTTCTATACCTTTTTTAAATCTTTCGATGCTCTTTTGCCTAATTCATTTTAAAAGATTTGATTATATTCACACCACGTTTTTTTTATATATATAAATACATCACATTTTAATTACATTAAAATCGTTAATATTTATTCATTATTATACTTATATTCTTAATATTTTTCTTTATCATTCTTATTTTAACATTTCATTTATCAGAAAATATTTTCGTTAATCACGATTTTCGTTCAAAAATATTGTTGTCGTGCTTTAAAATGAAGGTTGAATATTTAATCGTATTTTTGTATTATTATTTGTTTTTCTTATTTAGAAAAACAATTGAGAGTCATTTTATTCTATCTAAAGAAAATTTTGGAGAGAAATCATAGTCAGACACAATTTATGTTAATTTGAAAATAAGAATGCGATGAAAAAAAGTTTTGGACATAATTGTGATAATGTGTAAATGTTATGAAGTTTTCATGTAATTAAATTACAGTCTAATTATTAAAAATTGTGTTGTGAGTTTATTTAACGATGATTAATCTTACTGAAAAGATCGATATGAAAATTTTCACTTAACATTAATTCTTGAAATGGATTGAAGTGGAATAATATTATAAAAAAAAATTCACGTTGGTACGTTAAATTCTTGGCAAAGTCATAAAGCATCATTGGAGGATGAACCATAGGATATCCATTTACCAAATAGATATTTTAAGGCGTCATCAAATCATTATCAATTGGTAAAATGTTAATTAAGCCTACCAACCCCTTTAAGAATTTTAATTGAATCAACCACTCCACCATTGAGATACTTGCATATAATCTTCCTCATAATGATTAAACCCAAATTATAATGCACCCATTCAGCACGACAATGCATGCTGTTGTGTAATACACTACAAAACCCAAATCACTGAAACCTATGGTTCAAATGGCCGAGGATCATAAATTGTCTATCCATGTTATTGAAGATGAGATATAATTTAATTTAATTTTTGGCACCTTTCTTTATGTGTAATTCAGATTTATTTTTAGTTAAAAACCTTGCATGTTTGTTACAAGAATTAAGTTGTCTTTATTCATTTATGAAAATTATAGACGTGTTAGACATGTAATGAAAAATTCAACTTGTCATTGAAAGTATCGGTTAGAGGTGTCAAACCAGCCCACGACTGACCCGTAAAAAGCACGAGCCGGCTTGTGACAGGCCCGTGTGCTGAGACAACCTGCAAAGCAGGTAGCTATAATTTAGAATTTAGAAAGAAAAAATTTTCGGCCGAGCTTTGGCTTGAGTTGGCCTAGCTCGAGCCAAAAAAGCTCGGTGTCTTGTTTACATCCCTAGTGTTGGTTGACGATACGAGTTAAATAAATAAAATTTTCCAAATATCTGAAAACTTTAACTTTTAGGCTGGAGCATAGATTTCAAGAATATGAATACATAAAAATTGTGTGCTAGTCATTAGATTTCTCGACTCTTAGTAGAGAAACACGTGTCATGTGTATTTGTCGTTAAATTGAATCTTTAACTTGTATCAACCATTGTCATTTATGTTAGGATCTTGATCAGACCAATTTTTTTTGTGGAAAATGGTGAGTGCGAAAACTATTTATCATGTTAATTTGACTCATTCAATCAATACCCTTTCTGAACGTACACGTGTCAGTCCAAGTGTCACATGACCAACTACCGCTGCACCGAAATTGCCCTTGTTTGAGTCCATTTTGGAAGAAATAATACATTTTGAAACAATAGATTGATGAAAATTGTATGATTAAAAATTAAGGAAATTTTTTAAACTTGCGTGTAATTTTATTTTATTAAAAAATGTGTGGTTGAAAATAAGTTTTGAAAAACTAATTTTTTAGAAAAATGGTGCTCAAACAACCTCTAAATGTATACATGTACTTTGACACAGAAGTTAACTTTAAGCTTCGTGATGAAAAAATTATGATAAGCAGTACTTTCTTCATAGTTCGTATTAATATTTTTCTTCTATTTGCACGTGTTAGAATTTATGATAAGCAGTGTTTTTCTTTGTTAGGATGTGATTCAAATTCCATGTAATTTGGAATTGTAGTTCATGAAGAAAGCCTAGATAATGTTGATTTAGGAATCTGATTTCATAAGAGATCAAATTTCATCTTATATTAAGAGTTTGATTAGGATGAAGACTTTGTGATCGATGAAAAAATATTTTGAAAACACAAGGGCGAAGTTGGGGCGTGTGAGAGATGGAAGCAAATAGGGGCTTGGTGCTACGACACCAACCTCGAAGCACCGCAATGCACAGCAAAGAAAAATGTACCAGCAAGGTAGGCAAGCTCGTGTAAATTGCGAGCCACGAGCCGAGCTAGCAAAAATAAATAAATAAATAAAATTTCAGTGACCACACGATCACTGAATTTTCAGTGACCGTNTAAAATTGGATGTAAATTAGTATCTTCAAAGCCACTTTTGTACTCTCATTTACATTTCGGTAGATTTAAATTCAAAATCTACTCCAATGAAAAGATGTAAATTCACTTTTTGCCTCATGTGAATGTAAAAAATATGTAAATCTACATTTTTTACATTTTCTACCGAAAAATACAATTTGCATTTCTTTTACATCTCACCATTTGAAGATTTTTTCAGCTACTTTGAAAATCTAGATCACATTTTAGATCAATTTTAAAATTAATTATTGACATTGACTTGAAATTTTTGGTAGATTTTAACCTGGGCTAAACAAATATTAATATTATTAGTGTGTAAAAGCTGTTTTCTTAATTACTCTTTAGCTCCAACTCCTATCAACAATTGTCGCATCGTAATTTTGTTATATCATTCCGGGTTTGTATTTTTATTTTTATTTTCAATTGAAAATACTCAAAATTAGTGGGAAAATGGGGGAAAAGTTAATTGAACCATGGTAATGGTAAGAAGAACAGGCCAAACAAGCCTCAATATGCAAGAAAAGCTTTATCTTACCCTTAAATTCTCCAAGAAATTATTTACATTTCCGAAAAGAAAATTTAACCCAAGCGTCTGAAGCACACACAGATCTATGTGCAAAATCTTTTGAAATTATCCACAAAGGAGTAATCAAAAGCTCCTTGCCCAAGAACCCTAAAACCAAAATTTCAAAAGGAGATGAAAGGTGTCAATTGAATTGATCTGGTGCCTGATGGGCTTCCGTGTTCCCCATTTCTATCTGTCCTCCATTAATTTGCTGCTTCTTCTCTTCACTATCCTCCTCTGATGTCAGAGTGATGTCGCTACTGCTGCTGCAAGTGCTCTTGTTACCAAAAGATGATGCTCTACTGGACATAGGAGTGGCCAAGTGAGTTGGCTTCTCGTGGCCGGCCATGATCACAAGATACTTCTCTTCAAGCACTGGCGGTGGTTTAACGGCGTCAGTCTCAGAGCCTTCACTGCTATTACCCTCACCGGCCTCGAGGTCCCTCTCCCCGTCACCACCGTAGCTAGAGAACTTCCAGTATGAGCACGCCAGGATCAAAAGAGCAAAAGCAATGAGTCCCAACATGGCCGCCAATCCCCCGAAGAGGTACGGCACCGGAGAGTGCCATGGAGAGCGCTGAGCAGGTGATGGTGGTGAGGCCCCCATAGTAGTCATTTTTAGCAGTATAGGTATGGAATTATATATATTGGTGAACTGGATAAATCTTTCTATGTGAAGACGTTGTGAATTTGGTTGTTAATTATTTGTGCAAAATTGAAAGGAAACAAAATGGTGGGGAGACGATGGTGGAGGTGGCGGCGGCGGCAGCAGCGATGGTGGAGAGAACAAGGTTGTGGTGGATATATTGAGGAGGAAAAGCTGGGTTCAGGTGATTATTTATAGGGAGGAAAACAGAAGATTGTTTCGATTCAAGAAGTGGAGAACAGACGTGGATTTTGTTCTCTTCAATGAATTATGTCGTTATTTTATGAAAAGTGGGGTGAGGTGGGGTGGGGTGGGATGGGGAGCATATCGTATTAAGGCTTTGTTTGTCAATCATTATTGTGTTGAAAATAAAGTAATGAATTATATTTTTTGAAGAATGTGTGTTTGAAATTTAAAATAACTTTATTGATTGTGTGTAGAATATTTTATTGGGTAAATGTGTGATGAAGAATCTTACTATAGTAAACAATATTTTGAAAAAATGATAGACAAACAGGAATTAAGCTACTTGAAATATTTTGACAAATTCTTCGAGGGACGTGGAGACGGCATGCATTTGACCCTTCAAACAAAATTCAAATTAATGGTCAAAATGTATGCCATCTCAACATCTATCAAAAAAATTTTATAGGTAGCTGTGGATATATACACATAGTGGATTACACCGCGCGTCATTTTTCTACCATGTGATTACCAAACTGTCACCTTTTTAAGGTAGTAAATTTTATTTTATGGAATTTAATTAATTTACTTTTTCATTTAACTCTTATATAAAAAAAATGGAATTTAGAATATTGCCCATATTTGGTGGGATTAAATTTTAAATTAAGTAAAAGTCAATAATTAATTTTAATTACATATATTTACAATTTTTCAATCGCACATTTCATTAACTTTAATTAAAATTTGTTAAAAAAAATATTTTAATCTTCCCCAAACAATGACATAATTATCGAATGAAAAGCCCCAAATGTCAAATGTAAAGTCACGATTATAATGGTTCCTATTTGACAAATAAAATAGTGAAAGTTTTGTGGTACAATTTGTAAGTTCCATACGGTTTTTTATGTATGGGGGACAACCCACTTATAAGGATTAATTGGGATTAAAATTTAAATTTCAATTTAAATTAAAATCAATAATTAAACTTAATCACATATTTAATGAAATTTATAATTTTTCAATAGCATATTTCAGCAAAATCTAATAAAAATTAGATTTTATTTTTAATCCCCACCAAATAGGGCTTCTGTGTGGTGAAGATTAAAATCAGATTTATATTATAATTTGATAGAAATTGATGAAATGTGTGGTTGAAAAGTTGTGGATCTCATTAAATATGTGATTAAATTTAATTGTTGACTTTGATTTATGTTAAAATCTTGATTTTAATTTCTACCCAACTGGAATTTAATGAGAAAATGGGATCACGTGAAAATTCAGAGTGTAATAAAAGTACTCCCAAGACAAGTTTATCCAAAAGGAGCAAAATCAATTTGAAGAAAGAAATTTACAATTAAATTTGTTATTTCCGTTTTAAAAATATTTAGTCGCAGAACTAGTAACAACTTCATATCTTATCTTATTCTTTTAGAACAATGGAATCAAGATATAAAATGTATTTGTGTTGAAATTAAGAATTCTACTATTTTTGTGATTTTCTAAAAATTTCTGCGACTTAAAATATAAACTTTAATATAATAATCTTTGTGTCCAGCTCTATTGTTAGGCCTTAACTCTTTTTATTTTTTATTTTTTTTATTTTTTATTTTTTATTTTTTTTTTATACCCAGAAATCCCAACTTACGCCGAACTATATACTGGATCACCCATCATCGGTGCCTCAACTCTGGGCAGAGGTAAATCGCGGGTTATGCCCA
>CAIGRB010076404.1:6682-23256 GCA_903798255.1 Fraxinus quadrangulata
TTTTATTATTATTTTTTGTAATTATTTTTAATTTTTCACAGGATGGGGCACCCCCTCCCCAATCGCCCCACAACTTGCAACGAGGAGTCGTCCCATGCCCCGTCCCGCCACGCCACATCACCCCATCAGGGCGGGTTTTTTCCGCCCCATTTGGGGTGGGACAGGACGGGGCGGGGCATAGGACGATGCCCCATCGTGAGTTGGCTTTGTCCTCACTATTTGCGTGTTGGCTTTCTATGAGTATAACATAATTCAGCCTCAATTGAATTCAGCAGCCAAATCTCCTTTTGTTCCTTAGAAGCTGTTGCCAATATATAAACTCAACACCATAGTCGTTCTAGTCGCCTATTTTCTTTGTCTTCTTTTTCTCTCACATGTTACACCCTAAAATAATGGAATACATCCACTATTTATAGGATCAATAATTACCTTTTATTATTTGCAGTAGAAGTCCTCCAACTTTGACTTTTGAGACAATTACCTAACAATCTCCACCTTGCAGAAAACGAGTCAAAATCTTGTCACCTCTTCTACAACTTTTAATCACAGTACCTTGAAAAAATAGGTAAGCATTTTACATACTTTAACGGTCCCATACTTCACCATATAAGTATAAATACTCAGAATCGGCTACATGTCGAAACAACCCTACTGATAGTTATGGTGCAGCTCTCCCTCTGACTTTCCCAGAGAGCTCATCAGCCATCGACACTACAACACCACCACATACCTACACACCTTGCATCAAATGTCAATCAATGCTATGTGCAAATATATTGACCCGTGCCAGTAAGAACATATCATCTATCATGGCAATTGGCAACATGCCAGGATGTTTTCATCTTACTTTACAACACCACAAGTGCGTCCTCTTCCGCTAGGAGAGACGCATTGTCCAACCCCAAGCAGTTAGCCGACCCTGCTATACTTTTAAGACAATTTCTTCACGTAACCAGGTTGACCACAATTCTAACAAGTTACTTTCTTCCTCATGAAGTTGCCCCATCTTTCCCTTTTCAATCACAAGCAGCGCATTGTCAAAAGGAATATTCTGCCGCCCTAATCTTCTTTCTTTTGAGATCAATTTGCTTGTCACTTCTGTGAAACTCACAATTTCCTTTCCATACATCAAGATTGGCTTGAAATGTTCATAGGTAGACGGAATAGACCAGATGAGACGTAGTGCCTTATCCTCATCATCTATCTTCACTCCAATAGCCTCCAATACTGAAACAATCCCATTGAGAGCACTCAGATGGTCTGAAATTTTTGTACCTACCTCCATGCGCAATGAATGAAATTGCTCATTCAGGTACAACCGATTTGAGAGGCTCTTTGTTTGATATAGTTCTTCTAGCTTCTCCCATAGTTCATTTATAGTAGATATCCCATGAATATTTTTAAGAACATTTTTAGCCAGACAGAGACGTATCCTGCTTGCAGCCTTCAAATCCAATTCCTCTAATCGTCATCACTCATATTGGATTCAACTTCCTTGTCAGAACTCTGGGTTGGTTTTCCTTTCAAAGTCTTATGCAGTCCAGCTTGAATCAATAAATACTTGACATGTACTTGCCACAAGCCAAAATTAATTCTCCCGTCAAATTTCTCTACGTCATATTTCAACGACATATTTTTCTGTTGCTCAAATACTTCGAACCACTTGACGCTCTAATACCACTTGTTAGAAAATTTTACGCCAAGTCCCTTTATTTCAATTTACCTGCATGATCTTTTGTTGTTTAGAAGAATATTAATAGACAAAGAAAAATAAAGAATATAATGCACAAACTAAACGGGCCGTCAAAACTTTTCATGATATGAAAAATTGTTACAATCATATAGAATTTCATTCACTAGTCCAATCTCAAAGTATTACAAAGAAAATTCTCTAGCCAACAACAATCCAATTCAATTGTTGTCTCATGTGCGTGTGTAATTATAATATTTGTTCTCTTTTCTTTTCTCAATGTGCAATAGTTGACTTTATATACTATATTTCAACCACCAAATTCCCAATTTCAGCCTCTGTACTCACTATTTGTGTGTCGGCTTTCTGTGAGTATAATATAATTCAGCCTCAATTGAATTCAGCAGCCAAATCTCCTTTTGTTCCCTAGAAGCTGCTACCAATATATAAACTCAACACCACAGCTATTCCAAGCGCCTATTTTCTTTGTCTTCTTTTTCTCTCACGGGTCACCCTAAAATAATGGAATACATCCACTATTTATAGGATTGATAATTACCTTTTATTATTTGCAGCAGAAGTCCTCCAACTTTGCCTTTTGAGGCAATTACCTAACTGTATCTACTAATTTTCTACTTCATTTAAGCAGTGACCGTTTTTC
Source organism: Fraxinus quadrangulata (assembly GCA_903798255.1). Lineage (NCBI taxonomy): Eukaryota > Viridiplantae > Streptophyta > Magnoliopsida > Lamiales > Oleaceae > Fraxinus > Fraxinus quadrangulata. The sequence continues at coordinate 9,034 of CAIGRB010076404.1, forward strand.
AATTTATCATAAAAATTATTGATTAAAATTCAAGAATCTGAGCACTGCTAATGTTCTGTCGTGTCTGGCATGTTTTGACACTGATGCACAGATTTTAGTCACTTAAGACTCAATTACCTGCTATATGGTATCATACAAATTGTTGTTGGAAGTTTCCTATCCACCTTTCTTGTATAGAACAGGGATCGTCAGGTATCCTTCGTCAAGTGAAATGATTCTTTTACTACATTAGCATCATGTAAATTCTCAATCCTATAAATTTTATAATGAAGAAAGCTAACGAGACAGTGCAAGCGTCAAGAATTGAGAACTATACCTTAATTTAAGGCTCGACTTGCATTAGCCAACAAACCAATTAAGAAATAATTAAATAAATACAACTTCTCAATCTTCTTTACAATCTCCCAATTCGGCATTTCTTGTTTACTAGAACTCAATAAAATTCAATCACATGCAACACTTTAATATTAGTGAAGATGTTGGGAAACATTTAATCAATAAAGCGCACACAAACAAAAGAGAAACAATTAGTAATTCCAAAAAGGTATTCTAATTATAGTTTTTTGCCAATATTTTAGACTGTCCCTCGGCATTTACGTCCCCCAGGCTCTCACTCCACCTTGGCATTTGATTATGATCTCACAATTTGCAAGTTCAAATACAAACATCAACCATAAGGCACAGTTACAGTGTCTGCGCAATCAAGAAACAAGGCAGCAAACAAAATACCACTTTTCTTCGTTTTCGAAATTAAGATGGTCGAAATTTTAATGATTCAAACAAACAAACAACCAAGATATGTAGTCAATTCCGATGTGTGTGATGCATGGGACATGTGTAGTCATGTGTAAAATTTACTTTCCAGTGATACATACCAATTGCCACATTTCCACCATGTACCAATAGTTGGGCTTATTATAATATAGCAAGTCAACATCTAGCTAGTTAACATGTTTCATTTCAACCAAGTAATTGTTGAGAAATTAGATGCGAACTATATTTTGATGCTTATAAAATTAACATGCAAGCAGATTATATGCATGTAAGAAACTTGTTTGAATAACAGAAATGTAGTAGGAAAATTGAAAGATCGAGGTAAAAGTTCAACTATTTTCGTTAAAACGAATCTGCACTCATATTTAAACAAAAATCATCTCCGTAGATATAACAATCTCTTCTCACTGTAGATGCATTTCAAACTACAAAGAACGACGAACCAAAATGTGTCTTGTGCTCTTTCTATGAAGGACTAATGCAGAATATTTTGTGTATGCACGAAAAAATGATGACTCGAACGAAAGATGATTGGAATCAACGAATTCTACACAATATGACGGTCTATATATAATAGTTGAAAACGTTGTCATACAACTGATAAAAACACGGTCTAATCAACATGCATGGTGAAGACAAATTCTATTTAAAAAAGACATGTTTGTCAGAAAAAAGGATAAACAGATTTTAGACTTTGCGACACGTGGCACAATCCTATTGGTTCCATTTGTCACTTTCTAATAATTCAACTTTGGGAGGTAATAAATATTTAATTAAATACAATAAATAAAAAGCAAATACTATATTGGAAAAAGCTGTTAAAAGGTATAAATTTCAAATCGAATAAAAATGAAAATATAAATTAATTTATAAGGGATTTGACTACTCCTCTTATTAAAATTGATATTTTAAGATAAAACATCAAATCTTCATATAGTATCAGAACTCATTAAACTCCAATGAAAAATTTGATTCAATTAAGACTCAAAAGAATGAGCAAGTGGATTTCATATTGATTTACTTAATAAGCTACTACATTGTGGGGACATGTTAGGGGATATAATCTTATATTGAATAAAGACGAAAATATAAACTAGTTTATGAGGACTTAGACTACTCTGTTACGAAAGTTGATATTTTAAAATGAAACTCAAAGTCTTAATAAAAGCGTCCATGATCATGCTTGCCAAAGCCAGCACGAAGCCGGTCTTTGGTCCGAAGCCACAACATGTAGATCATTCCTTTTCCAAAGACTATTAGTACCAGGCTCAAACACAAGTCTTCAATTTGAATTTTGAGCTACATAAAGTGAATATTTAGCTTCTAATTTTTTGTGCAACAAATGACTTCACTTTTTCCACCAATTTCAAGTTCAAGCTGCTCATTTTGACTTTAATTCCTCATGTATCTGAGTTTAAATTCGAGAAACTAAATATGCTACATTAATCTACTTGCAAAATATAGCATATTCGACGAAAGAACTCTCGTATACAACTAACCAACTTATTTAACCAATTTCCAACCATAATAAAACATCAAGTCATCTAAAAATGGTAAATACGCCTGGCATCTTATACTATGTGTCCCTACTGAATGACTGTAAATACCATTACAGTCATTCAGTAAGTACTCAAAATATCTGTCACCCCTTCAAAATTTACTCGCTCTAAATATATGACACATTTCAATCAGAAAATTACTTGAGCCTCTATCTAGTATAGTAAGCATCAATAAATCAAACAAATTATTAAAACATGTCAAGAATCAACTTTTTTACTCATCATATGCAACATTTTTCATTAATCCATTCGAAAGAAGTGAGGAGAAAAAATAACACAAAGTAATTAAAAAATAAATAAATATAGCGTCAAATGACTTGTCCTAACATGGACTTACCATAACAAGTATTCAAAAAAATAAGAAAGAGATTGCCAAATTAATGTTGAACTTTTCTTCCTTGTTTGGTTAGCTTTCCCAAGGAGGGGAACGTGGTAACTTTCCCCTTACTGCGGTTCCTGTATTAGATAGAATTGGAGTAGTAATTTCTGCAAACATGCCCCAATTGTTTCTGGATGAGTTAGTATGTATAGTGCCGTGCTTCAGAACAAAATAATAACTTTTATGAAATAAATAATTAACAAATACGATTGAAAAAACCTATAAGGTAGTAGGTTAGAGAACTCATTTTCTTAAGGCCTCTACTTAATTCGACTTCTTGGAACTACCACTACTCCATTTTCCTTTTTTCTTTATTTTGTTGGAAAATGGAAACATGTAAAAAGGAGAAACCCTAGCATAGCAAGCTATCCGAGTAGACTAACAAATCGACCACATGTAAGGAAGCACACAACAACCAAAAATAATAATATCAAGATATGAGTAGGTTAAATTATCAGAGGGGATTTATACGAATAGAGGTGACAATTTCAGTTGGAGCACAAAATATATTAACCTTGATTAACGTGGAGAATGAATTTTTCGATCTGGTTCATGAGGTCTGATCAACTGCATAAACATGTATATATTATTTGTGGATTAGCTTGCTCAACTTCTTCAATTAACACGTTTTAGTTCAAAATTTCAAAATGATACAATACAATTGTATATGTGATGATGGACAAGAGAGCAGCATATTTGTGCACGGAAATAACGAATGCAATTATAAAATTGCCAGTGCTTAAGGTAATGTACTTTACAAGCAACAGCAGGATAGTTTTTTGCACTACTTTTCTCAATTGAAGGAAGCAAATTCTGTTTAATTGTTCAAATACAGTGTCGTGCAAAAAGATTAAAATATTTCAAATCTATAAGTAGGTAATTTTTTCAAATAATATAGATCGTTGCTAAAGATGACTTCAAAGAAAGAAAATTACCTGCTGCTAGTGTATGAGCAGACAATGTTATAAAAGGATACGCGAATACATTAACTTAGGTTAAGTCATGATATAATTATTATTTAGACGACTGGAAAATGAAAAATGAAAATTATTAGTTTTCACCACAAACAACGCGTGGATGTAATATTTTCAGTGTGGAAAAGGTTGTATGTGCTAAAATTATTAGAATGATGATGTTATATGTAGACCTCATTTCAACCATCCTTCGATATAAGTTCCAATGGTATGGATAAATTGGTTGGAATTGGTTAAGTATAAATATGTAAAAGTGACTTTCGTATCAATTTCGACGAAATATTCGAACTTGATCTGATGTAGGACAATTGGCGTTAAAGTTCGAAGAAGAGTTAGATCGAAAATTGGCAAAACGACATAACTTTTTGCACAAGTGTCAGAATGACTATTATAATATGTTTTCGAAAACGTCTCACAGCGCTCTACAATGTTTCAACTGGGGTTTCCCGGTTGACATCATTTTCAGCTTCAAATTCTCAGTTTAAGACAGTCTATCGGGTCATTTAAGTTTTTGCATTTTAATTGTTTTAATTAAGTGGATGTCTATTTTGGTCTTTTGCTTAAATTAGGGTTTTTGGAGACTATTTAAAGACTCCCTATTTTCTTGAATAACATAATTCCGTTTTTTGAGATTAATTTTGTGAGAACTATATTATTTTTCCTTACCAGGGATTACGCTAGTAAACCCTAGAACTTCCGTTCTGCGTCATGATCTGATACCCAAATTATGAAAATAAATAGATTAACTTGTTCTACCCGTCGAGTAGATCATCGTAATATATTTGAAATCTCAAAACCAATTTCGGGTGAATGAAAAATTACGATCCAAAATTGGAAGGAAATAGAGGAAACTAATTCAATATTTATCTAATTTTGCTCCTCACCTAGCATTCGAACGGTGAGACTGTTGCTCGAGCGACAAGCAAGTGATATGCTCTCTGTTTCTGACATTCGACCAATGAACATGTGACATGCTAACAACGGCAAAAGTTGCAATATTTGGTAAAGGTTGCTGAGTTTTGGGGCGTGACACTTCACTCACAACCTTTCCTCATCAATAAATAAAATTCTTGGGACGTCAATTTCATCATCTCATTGATATGCAATCATAGTATAACATAAAATTCCTTATTTTCTTAGCCAAAACTTTGCATATATAAAAGTTGTTTTTTCCATTTCATTCAAAAGGAATACAATAACCTAATTTTGGTTCGTTAATTCTTATATTTTGGAGTGCTACTAACACAAGAATATTGCCGTTGGAGTTGATTGCCATCATCCATAAACACCGTTGCGAGACAAATTCAACTTAAGGACAAATAGTTCAACTATTGCCTCAACTTTGATTTCATTTTGTAGTGTTAGTTTGATCATTTCATGATTTATTCTTCAATTCCTTGTCATTACTCTATCCAAATTTGGTAAGGTTGGTAAGTTTATTTTTAAAGTCATCAATCAATTCAATTTTCCATCAACATCTTAAGTCGAAATTTTTTGTTGAATAATAATAGTAGTGCATATCAATTTTTGGTTCATAAATTTTAGATACTTGATGTACATGAAGGTTCTATCATTGAATCAAGGAATGTTGATTTATTTGAAAATGTCTTTCTTTATAAAGAGAAAGAAATAAGTTCACATAAACGAACTTACGATACTGCAAATGGAAACTATCAAGAAGATGGTATTCATCAAATAGATAAAGACCAAGACGTAGTAAAAGGCAAATGATTCACAATACATTTGATTCAAATTTTTAACGTACTTACAGGATCCAATGACATTCAACGAAGCAATGTCAATTCCCGAAGCTCTTTTTTGGAAAGAAGCGGTTAATAATGAAATTGAATCCATCTTGAATAACCATATTTGAGAATTGGTTGAACTTCCTCCCGAAAGCAAAGTTTTAGGCTGCAAGCGGATCTTCAAAAAGAAATTGAAGTCAGATGAATCAATAAACAAGAATAAGGCTAGAGTAGTATTCAAAGGGTATAAACAAAAAAAGGACTAGATTTCTTCGATACATATTCACTTGTTACAATAATCACCTCTATATGTGTATTGATTGCAATCGGTGTATTTCATAATCTTGAAATAGATGAAATGAATGTTAAGACTTCATTTCTAAATGGTGAATTAGAAGAAGAAATATTTATGAAACAACCTAAAGGGTTTGTTGCTCCGAGAAATGAAAAGGTGTGTAAACTTGTAAAATCGTTGTATGGATTAAAACAAGTACCGAAACAATGGCATGAAAAATTTGATAAAACTTTGTCAAATGGTTTCAAAATTAGTGAATATGACAAATCTGTCTACATCAATATCAAATCTAATGGATACGTGAACGTATATTTATATGTTGATGATATGCTAATTATGGGAAATAATTCGAACATTATTATCTCAACTAAGAAATTGTTGATAAAACATTTTGACATGAATGATATAGGAGTAGCTAACGTGATATTAGGTATTAAAACTTCTAAAATATTTGACGTCTTGTCATTGTCTCAATCACATTATATGAAGGTTATACTTAAAAAGTTTAAGGAGTATGACGATAAACCAATTAAACTACCAGTAGACTTAAGTTTACACTTAGTCAAAAATATTGGTGATCCCATATCTCAATTAAAATATTCATGCATTATAAGAAGCTTAATGTACATTACCAACTGCACGCGTAAGTTGAGTAGATTTACAAGTAATTCAAGTAATGATCATTGGAAGACATTAACATGAATTCTTAAATACTTCAAACATGCATTTAATTATGGATTATACTACTCAAGATATCCTGTAGTGTTAGAAGGATATACCAATGCAAATTAGACATTTGACACAAATGATTCAAAATCTACAACTGACTATATGTTCACTACAGGAGGTAGAGTTGTGTCTTATAAATCCTCTAAGCAAATTTATATAGTTCGATCCACAATGGAATCTGAATTTATTGCCTTGGATAAAACTAGAGAATAAGTAGAATGGTTTCGTAATTTTCTCGAGTATATTCCATGTTGTGAAAAATGGCTACCTGCAATTAATATACATTGTGATAATCAATCGACAATTATAAGGGCACAAATTAGTATGTATAATGGTAAATCTCAACATATATGTATGAGACATAATACCATTAAACAATTAATATCGAATGGTATAATCTTAATCAACTATGTTAATTCACAGGAAAACATAGCGGATCCTTTGATAAAAGGATTAACAAGAGATCAAATATACCATCTTTCGAGGCGAATGGACCTAAAGCCTATCGAATGAAATCACCTAGCGGAAACCCAACCTTGTAGATTGGAGATCCCAAAATGTTAGTTTAATGGGATAACTAAGTTATGAATATTTCAGGGTAAAGCACTTTCTCTCATTTCTGTACACCTAAAGTGCTAGAATAAAAAGTTTATAAGGGTAAGTGTATACTTTTAATGATTCCTATATCTTGAAAGTAGACAAGAGATGTATGATACAATACTATAGGAGATCACCTATTTAAGTGTGAAATGTGACCACTTCTACGAGAACTTGAGACTTAAATTCTTTTAAAACACTTATAAAATCAAGAGTTATTTAGGGTCAAAATGAACACAACCATGAAAACCAAAATAGTTAGATGAGTTATGATGTTGGTACAGTTACATGAAGAGTTGAATGGTTCAAAACATCACATTCATTAATTAGTTTAGTAAATTCGATTGTATTCACTAATTAGTTTAGTAAATTAGAGTCACAAGTCACCTATCATGATGATATACCTTGTCGTATGTACTCTTTTGTTAGAGTCTGCATATCATTGACATTATAAATTGTATATTGTAGAAGTTCCATTCTTGTAGGGGATTGTTGGAATTGGTTAAGTATAAATATGGAAAAGTGACTTTCATATCAATTTTGACCAAATATTCAAACTTGATCCGATAGTTAAATTATGAAAATAAATAGACTAACTTGTTCTACTCGTCGAGTAGATAATCGTCATGTATTTGAAATTTCAAAACCAATTTCGAGTGAATAAGAAACTAATATCCAAATTTGGAAGGAAATATAGGATACTGGCTGGGTATTTGTCTGCTGCTCGCCTGTTGCTCGAGCGACATACTGCTCGCCTAGTTCTAGTGTGGTGAGACTGTCACTCGAGCGACAGACTCTCTGCTTCTGATACTCGAGCAACGAATGGACAACATGCTTGCGACAGCAAAAATGTTGCAAAATTTTGGGGCCTAACACTTCACTCACAACATTTCATCATCTATAAATAAAATTTCATCATCCCAATGATATAAAATCATAGCATAACTTAAAATTCTATATTTTCTTAGCCAAAACTTTGCATAAAATCTGTTTTTTTTTTTTTTTTCATTTCATTCAAAAAGAGTACAATGACCTAATTTTGGTTTATTGATTCTTGTCTTTTGGAGTGCTACTAACACAAGAAGATTGTCGTTGTATCTTAAGAGTTGATTGTCGTCATTGGTAAGCACTGTTGAGGGGCAAATTCAACTTAAAGACAAAAAGTTCAACTCTTGTCTCGATTTTGATTTCATATTGTGGTGGTAGTTTGATCATTTTTTGATTTATTCTTCGATTCCTTGCCATTACTTCATCCAAATTTGGTAAGGTTGGTAAGTTTGTTTTTAAAGTCATCACTCAATTCAATTTTCCATCAACAAAAGTAATGTACTATTTACAAAGGTTGCATTCCATTTACTAAGAACAACTACTAAAAATAAAAACAGAAGAAACACTTACAGAGAATCAAAACAAAATTATGCATAATAAGAAGAGTACTAATTGACAACAAGAAGGTTGAAGCCTACCGTTAATAGTACTAATGTGTGTTTACTTTAATGGAATATACTAAGCATAAGCAAACAACAGAATGCTATATGTGTTTAACAATCAACAGAGATAAAAAGAACACATATCATTGTAATGAATTAGAAGTGATATCAAGGTACAATAAGAGGACTGTGCTGTTGGTCCTGAGCAAAACTAGAGGAATTTCCAATTAAAAACTAGATAATATAGACAATGGATAATAATGTTATAGATCATTTCAAGAATCAACTTCAATTCCATCGAATAAGATCAAGACATACACATACATTTTTAAATCCACAGAAAATAGTAATAAATGTCAACAGTAACATTTAAATCCTTCATAGTAGACACAAAGGTTATGACAAAATTATTATTCTGACGAGTGATGATCACTAATGCGAGCTTCACATTGTAAATCTTGACATAAATTGCAATCAAGAGAAATGGAATACAAAAAATCAAAAATTGAAGTTCATGGTGTGCTTGCTAGGCATTTGGAAAATCAGAAATCAAGAAAAATCCATTTGAATTGACCGACGTATTTTAATATAGATTTCGACTTCAAAGAACCATTAATTTGGAGTGTAAAGACCCTAAGAGACAATAAGTTCAATTTGAATGGATTTGAAATTAATTCACAGATGTAGGGTTCAAGCAAGAACCAGAAAATGAAATGAAAAATTTACGAAAATAGACAAATTAATTCAAAGATTTTTATGATTACTTACAAGATCAACTATTTGATAATAGCTCGTCCAGTAGATCAGATCCCAAGTCCTCAAGCACCAAAATATCTTCTTCTTTGCTAATTTGTTTCTTTTGTCCTTTGTGTTTCGACGAACTCCGAGTCCTGTGAGTCTCTTTTATGGCTTCAGCTGGTGATAAACCCTTGCACCTGTAATTCACGTTTCTAAGGGATTCCTTCACTTTTTCTATGGGAAAATTTATTGTTGCTGAAGCTCCGCGCATTGCAAGTGCAGCTTGATCATAAGCCAAAGCTGCTTCTTCCGCACTGTTAAAAGTTCCAAGCCAAACTCTTGTTCCATTCCTTGTGGAATCCCTTATCTCAGCAGCATACTTTCCCCATGGCCGTTTCCTCACACCGATATAGCGCTTTTCTTTATTAGCCTCAGTGCGAAATTCTTCGATTTCCTCTTCAGTATTCAAATCTTTGGAGGATTCGGCTTCTTCCTCGGCATCAGCACTCAAAGTTAGGCTCTCATCTTCAACCTTCGAAGGTTCTTTGCCCCAAGAAGAATTCATAATTTCAAATGATTATTTCCTCCTCTCGTTTTTGTAGTACGAAATCTTGAATGGCTGAAACCCTTATGCACAGAAATGGAAAAAATAAGGTAAAATATGGTGATGAGAAAGTTAAATTAAGTTAGATAAGGAAAGCCAAGATTCTAGGACAACCAGGATGACTTGGCTTTATTTTAAAAAATGTTTTGTGGGGTTATAAAATTATTGTCACAAGAAAGATTTCTTATGTTACACTAATAAAATGATGCACTATTATTATTATTATTATTATTATTATTATTATTATTATTATTATTATTATTATTATTATTATTATTATTATTATTATTATTATTATTATTATTATTATTATTATTATTATTATTATTATTATTATTATTATTATTATTATTATTATTATTNCTCACGTATCTAAATTCGTTCGACTGATATTGGGGAGTGGCAGCATTTTCCCCTGATTCGCCACCTGAGTAAATTGGATGCAATCACAACTTATACTTAGACAAGACATTCGGGAAGCGACTCTCCTCCCCATGGAAATGACGCACTATTATTGCAATGCTATTATTTTGCGCTAGCTAGAATATGGCATGCTGACGAAATCATGTATAGTTTTTGGATACTCAAGTTTATTTTCTTGTGAAATTTATTTTATTTTTTATTTATTCCAATTCTAAAGACCATGTATGGCTGTACTCTCACGATACTTATTCCGTGAAATATGAATTTTAAAATAATTTCTTTTGCTAACAAAACTAGTACTTTAGAAAATACGTCTTGCTAACCTTCTAGAAAACTACTAAACACGAGCTAAACATGCTCAAAACAGGACTGAAGTTCCAAAGTGATAATGATTGTGCTATGAAGCTAATAATTCAAACACACTGTACTCTAATCAAACATATTATAAAGCCTAAAACAGTGAATTCAAAGAATTCGTGTCTAACTTGTGTGGTTTGATTTGAAAGCTCGAGTTTGATTAAATAAATATGCTTTCTTTGTAAAGTATAATTACTAAATTAAGTGATTTATAAGTATCAAACCAGCGAAGACGTAAAACTCATTTTTTTGTACTTACACATTATAAAAACTATAGATTTGTCAAATTTTCTATAGAAAATTAATCAAATATTTAGATAGTTGTTTACAAATTACAATTTACATCTCTGTTCGCGTCCCTCTATTATTTTTGCTTCTTTTTTCATGAATTGTACCGTGAAAAGAAAAGCTTTAATAAAGTTATTGACTTAGATTATTCGAGTCTCATTCGCAGTGAAAGGTTGAAATTCAATAATAGAATTATCTTTATTTTTTGCATTATAGGGATTTGTACGATTTTGGGATTGATCCTATCTTTTGTCTTCTTCCGTCGGCGGATGCCGCTCGAGTTGCTTTCTTAGGATGAGATCTTGTTAGGACTGACCTTTTAAGTGTATATATAGAGAGAGTTTGTTTGATATAGATTTTTTGGATAATAATTTGTGAAAAGTGATTTTTTTAAAAAAAATGTCTGATTAAAAGTAAGAAAATGAGTCCACATGGAAATTATTTTATTAAAATAATATTTGATTGAAAATAAATTTAAAAAAAAAATAAATTTTAAAAAATCTCTATCAAACAGAGGCAATGTTGTCAATGTACATATTAATCTATCAATCCAATTAGGGTTTACTTTATGAGGAGGTTTTAATTATTATAATCATGACTGTTCACTATATATCTTATATTTGTTAAACTCTATTTGAGTAAATAAATTAGGCTTGATAATGAAATATGTTATATTCATAGATAAGGCTCAATTATGCCATTTCAAATCCATCTACAGATTAAAAGCATTTCTGTGGGTTTCCTCTTCCCCTTTACCCCCTATATATAGCTGTGTAGAATAAATTCTTGTTTATATTTTCTCGACTAATGCTATTTATCACCCATAGTAATTAGCTTTTAGATGGCAGTGGGGCCTCTATTTCATTGTTCAATAGATTTGTAAATATTAATTTTTTAATATATTGAACAATGAATGAGAGGTGCTCGAGTGATATATAGCTCCTGTTTGATGCAGATTAAAAACATTTTTTAGTAGATTTTGATAAAAATTGATTAAATGTATGGTTGAAAAGTTGTGGAGTGATTAAAATTAATAATTAATTTTGACTTAAATTTTTAATCTTATTTTAATTCTAGACCAAATATGAGCATAATATTATATTATATTTCCTGTTATGTGAATTATGTTTTATGCGCATGCTCCCCACAAAATAAAACAAAGTATTCTTTTGTAGAAGTAAAATACTAATTTTTTAGGAGATTTGCTTATCAACAAAGATTAATTAGATAAGAGTATAATCACTACCACTAATTAATTTCAGTTTCCTAGAACACAATTTGTGGGTAAATCACATCGAATAGACAAACACATGTAACATAGAAATATAACTAATATTATAGTGATCAAAGTATAACCATTATGATAAATCGAAGACTAATAAATTATATCCTTTTAAGTTCAGCAAAACTTACTTTTAAGTACAAAAATTTTGTTTCCAAAGACATTTGAAGAGACTTTTTCCTCTTCTGCTGCTGGCTTCTTCTTCTTTTTAAGTTTTTTGGTGAGTTAGAGGGGTTTGTTGCCTACTTGGAGCATAAGTTAAATTTGATTTTAAATACTTACTTATCCTGGCAATAAGGTAAATGTTGTTTTTAAAATAAGTAATTCGACCGGCAAAAAATTGGAACTCCCCCTCCACACCTAATGGCGAATCCCTCAGGCCGAAACGTCCTCACCCACCAACTATTCCATCCTCTCGATCGTCCCTCACTTTTAAAAGTTAAGGCAGGAAAATCTCTTGCATATGTTGGTAATAGTTATTGAAATCGATCAATCTGCTGTTACTAAAAAAAGGTTGATTGTGAGAGAAAAGCAGCAATGGGAAGTCAGAACCCATGAAAGTGTAGGAATTTCTGAATCACAAACTGAAAATTAACTTCATGAAAATGCTGAAACTTTTAAGCATATATACCTCCATGAAATGTGCTCCGATACTTCTCCATGGAACCGCTTGCAAAGGCAAACATAAACTGTTGTTTTATTGAAAGTTCAAACAAAAGAGAAATTGTTCAAATTTATGAAGCTTTTTTTAGTGAACAGAGATTATGCATTCAAGTATTTATATAAGAATATGCCTCTGAATGTGCATTGAAATTTCTTCATTTATAAAAGTATTAATTTTTATTTTTTTTTACCATTCGTGTAATTTCATGTAAACTGCTCTCTATGGTTTATTTTCCACAATTTTGGGTTTGATGCTGGCATTTGTCTTCTTCCGTCGGCGGGTGCCACATTGGGATGGCAATTTATAACAAGGACAGACACTGATCATTTTAATAATACCACCAAATTTGACTAACCTTTTACACATAGCGTATGCGATGAAGCGACTTCCTTTTTATTTTATGAAACTGCGTCTGTTCATGTGCAGAGGGTTTGGGAGGAATCTTACCCGTTAATAAATAGGATGGAATTAGGAAAAGGAGAAAGTTCGGGTAAATGTTTCATTACTAATTGAACTTTAGGTCGTGTTTCTAACTTCTAATGGATCTTTTAAATGTTTTCCAAGTTCATTGAACTTTGAAAACTGCTCCCCGTCCATGGGTAAATTGTTTATGTTGGGAAATTATTTAATTTGTCATGTAGGCCAATATATGTAATTAATTGTGTATAAAGATTATATTAAAGTTAGAGGAAATTACACAAAACCAGGTATTTCAAGATCACATTTCAAAAAGCAGGTATCAATTTAAACTTTTTAATATCTTAAAAATAAATTAACTTCATACACCCAAACCCTAATTATTTTTCCCTCTTCCTTCTCTCTTCTTTTCTCTCCCTTTTCTCTCACGTCTTCTCTCCCTTCTCTCTCTTCGAACGTCGACGACCGACGAAGGAGTTGTGTCAATCGGCTACATTACGGCATCGAAGGCTGCTGCTATTGTTAACGACAACATTGCGATGCTAAAGTCCATCGCGATGCTGTAGTCAGCGCCGACTAATGCCGGTGACTCCTTACGGCAATCGCTCCGGTTATTCATCCTGGTGCAGAGGCGACGACTCTTCACAGACGATTCATCACGGCGAGCGAATCAGAAACAGCATTGCTTCGCCTCGCCGACAGTGGTTGTAGTGAGGTTTGGGTGGCATTTTGTGTGGTGGTGGGCAGTAGATCTGGCAGTTGGGGTAGGTTTATTGAATTTTGGCGGTGGAAATGGTGGTTTGTTGGTGGTGGTAGTGGTGAATCAGTGGCGGTTTGTTTGGGATCGAGATTTCGGTCACTTGTTGTCGTGAGGTGGTGGGGTTTCTGGCGATATTGGTGTTGGTGTTAGCACAATGGTGGTGATTCTAGCTACGCCGACAGTGCACTAGAGATTTGGGTGGTGTTTT
>CAIGRB010076404.1:23733-38837 GCA_903798255.1 Fraxinus quadrangulata
TTTTAATATATTTAATTAATAAAATATATTTAATTAATTAACTAAATACCTGATTTTTGCATTTTAAAATTTTAATATCTAATTTTTACAATTGTAAACGTTAATGCCAGATTTGTGAACTCTTCCCTTAAAGTTATGCCCAAAATTAAAGTGATCTAATAAAAAATTAAGTAATTGAATTTTGGGTATCTAAATAAAGTGTGGGCCGAACTATGTGAAGAGACCGGATCCATTAGGGTTTGTATTTGACGATGGATCGAATACATATAGAAACTATATATAGGGTTATGGTTCCCAATTTATATGCGAATTTTTTGTTTTTTGTGTCATCCCATCAACACAAGAATACAAGAGAAAGTATATTGAAGAGGAAGATTCATAAACTCATAATCAAGAATCAACAATAAGATTTGGAGCAATTAAATTGAAGAACAAAATATCAAGATTCATTATTCAAGTTACAAATCAATGGATCAAGGTATGTTCCATATTAATTAAGTTTTTTGGTGATTTGACATGAAGATCTTGGCAAGTTTATAAAGTTTAAGATTCATGAAAAATTTCAACAATTGGTATCAGAGACAATTCATGTTGAATCATTGAGAATCGAAATTTTAATTTCGTTTTTGTGATAATTTCATTATTTTTCGAATTTAGCAATTCGGATTTATTTTTGTTAAATATGAAAATTATTTGGTAGAAAATTTAAGATTTCAATTTTTTTTAATTATACAAAGGGATTTGGGGCAGCGCCGACGGCTAAAATCGACGCCCCCGCTGGATACATGGAAGCAGTAGTCGGAAGCCTGTAGATTTTCAGTAACGACGACGCCGCTACTTCGCGCTGCAGTTGGACAGCAGCGTAAAGCGTCGCTGACAGGCGCAGCACTCGTCGCTTCGGGTTTTGGGGGCAGCGGGGTTCCAATAAAAAAATTTAAGGTTTGGGTGAATTTTTGGGGCTGGGGCTTGGTCTGAAAGTTTGAAGATTTCAGATCCTTGATTACAATTTCAAATTAGGATTAAGTATTTAAAGTTTCAACTCCTTGGGTTTAAAATTTTGGTTAATTCAGCCCCTTAAGGTTAAAAATTCATCAAATTGGGCCTATTAAAGTTTCAGGTTTAATAATTCAATCCCTAAAGTTTGAAAATTAATTAATTTGTGTCATTAAAGTTCTGAATTTTGTAATTAAGCCCCTAAATGTTCATAATTGATTTAAATTGGCCCCTAAAGTTTTGAATAATTAATTTTTGGATCCCTAAAATTTTGAATAATTAATTTTTTTTTATCCCTAAAATTTTGAATTATTAAGTCTTAGCCCACCTCAGGTTCAAAATAAAATAAAAGAATTAAGGATTAACAATTAATATTCAAATTTCAGTATTTAAAATTTCTTTTGGATTACTAATTTTCTTAAATAAATTAATTGAAACAATATGTTACCAAAGTGACCTTTTTTTTTCTTTTTTTCTTTTAGTGGAAAGAGGATGGTACCTCCGATATTTTTCTTTGGCTTTGTTCTCTATTCAGGTAACTCTTCTGCTTCTACAATATCTGTCAACATCAACTCTATTTTCGTACTAAATGGAACCAAATTTAAGGACTGGAAAGAGAACGTTCAGATCGCTCTTGGGTGCATGGACTTAGACATTGCGTTAAGGACTGAACAACCCGCTGCACTTACGGGTAAAAGTTCCGCTGATGAAAAAATGGACCTTGATAAGTGGGATCGTTCAAACCGTATGAATCTTATGATCATAAAACATGGTATTCCAGAATCATTCAGGGGCACTGTGTTCAATAAGGTAACTACTACCAAGGAATTTCTTGCTAAAATTGAAAAACGCTTTGCAAAGAACGATAAAGCTGAAACTAATACACTTTTGGCGAACTTAATTTTACTAAGGTATAAAGGTAAAGGTAATATTCTTGAGTTCATTATGGATATGTCTCATATTGTTTCAAAATTAAAGGCACTAAAACTTGAGCTATCTAATGATTTCCTTATACATTTGGTTTTGATTTCTCTTTCTGCACAATTCAATCAATTCAAGGTCAGTTATAACTGTCAAAAAGAGAAGTGGACTCTAAATGAGCTCATTTCATATTGTGTGCAAGAAGAAAAAATGTTGAAGCAAGAAATGACTGAAAATGCTCACTTGGCTAGTACCTCTAAAGACAAGTTCAAGAAAAGAAAGAATAAGGAAACTGCACCTGGTCCGGCTCAAAAGAAGCAGCAAAAGCCTAAAAAAGATGAATCATCTGGCTGTTACTTTTGTAGAATCCCAGGACATTTGAAAATAGATTGTACCAAATACCGCGCTTAACGTGTAAAGAACGGTACGTTTCTCACTTTGGTTTGTTCTGAAGTTAATTTAATTTCAGTGCCTCGACATACTTGGTCGAATGATTCCGATGACACTACTCATCAAAGTGTGTATATGCAAGATTGTCTGAACAGTCGAAAGCCAAATGATGATGAAAGATTCATCTATGTGGGCGACGGCAAATCAGTTGAAGTAGAGGCTATTGGGAATTTTAGATTATTATTAAAGACTGATTTTTATTTAGATTTAAAAGATACTTTTGTGGTACCGTCTTTTAGACGGAATTTGATTTTTATTTCTGTTTTGGACAAATTTGGTTATTCTTGTTCATTTGGAAATAATAAATTTAGTCTTTTTATTGATTCAAATCTTGTGGATACCGGTTCTTTATCTGGATATAATAATCTATACTTGCTTAATTTGGTTGCCTCTTATAATGAAATCTTGTATGTAAATTCACGAGGTATTAAACGTAAATTAACCAATGAGAATTCCGCTTCATTATGGCATAAGCGTTTAGGTCGCATTTCTCAGAAGAGAATTGAAAAACTTGTATCAGAAGGAATTCTTGATTCCCTTGATTTTTCAGACTTAAGTGTTTGTATAAATTACATTAAGGGAAAACAAACAAATATAAGGAAATTAGGTGCCAATGAGACTTTGGACGTCTTAGAACTAATACATACGGATATCTATGGGTCATTCTCTTCAACTTCTTGGAATGGTGAACAATCATTTATTACATTCATAGACGATTATTCCCGCTATGGTTACTTGTATCTCATTCATGAGAAATCCCAATCGCTGGATGTGGTCAAGGCTTATAATGCTGAAGTTGAAAATCAATTCGGCAAAAGAATAAAACACTTAGATCTGACCGTGGTGGTAAATACTATGGCAGTTATGACGGATCAGGAAAACAACGTCTAGGACCTTTTGCTAATTTCTTAAAGGAATGTGGAATCGTCCAATAGCAAACCATGCTGGTTCTCCTAGCATTAATGGTGTTACTGAAAGACAAAACAGGACACTTAATGACATGGTAAGGAATATGATTAGTCATTCTACCTTACCGAAATCTCTCTGGGGAGAAACATTAAAAACTGTAGTTTATATTCTTAATAGAGTTCCTAGCAAAAAAAACTGTCAAACCCCCTTATGAACTTTGGACAGGCAAAAAGCCTAGTTTAAAACACTTATACATTTGGGGTTTTCCATATGAGGCAGGGCCTTATAGGCCATTGGAAAAAAAACTGAATTTTAGAACTATCAGATATTATTTTATTGGATACTTTGAAATGTCAAGGTGTTACAAATTTTATAATCCCACTACCAAATCAATTTTCAAAACGGGAAATGTCCGGTTCTTTGAGGATGTGGAGTTTGTGGGGAGAGATAAAGGTAGGGATTTTATCTTTGAGGAGGAACGTATAAACATCCCTCCTATTGTAATTGATAACGATTAGGATCAGGGACAAATTCTTGCTCCGGATCTTATTCAATAAGCAATTTTGGATCAAGACAATATTCCAGAACCCCGTATAAACAATCAAGAGATTGTACCAGAAGAACAAACTCAACAACCTCAAGAACAAATGTCATTAAGGAGATCCACTAGAGAAATGAGAAATCCAATTCTGGATGACTTTATAGTATTTCTCCATAAACATGAGGATGACATTGGATTGATAAAAGAAGATCCTATCAACTTTCATCATGCAATGAAATGTAATAATTTTCAAAAGTGGATTGATGTTGGATGAGGAAACAAAGTCCATGAAAGACAATAACATTTGAGAACTTGTCCCGTTACCTGAATGTACGAAACTCATTGGTTGCAAATGGATATATAAAACCAAGAGGGATTCGAAGAGTAATGTAGAAAGATATAAGGCTCGTCTTGTTACAAAGGGTTTTACTCAAAGGGAAGGCATCGATTGCAAAGAGACTTTCTTTCCAATTTCAACGAAAGATTCTTTCAAGATTATAATGGCGTTTGTAGCACATTTTGACCTTAAGCTACATCAGATGGATGTAAAGACGGCATTTTTTAATGGTGACATTGATGAGACGATATATATGGTGCAATCAGAAAACTTTGTATCAGGAGACTCAAAGAAAATAGTTTGCAAATTAAAGAAATCCATCTATGGGCTTAAACAGGTTTCTCGTAATGGTATCACAAATTTTATCAAGAATTATCTCATTTGATTTTCAGATGAATTCAGTTGATGATTTGGATCACAAGGTCAGTGGGAGTAATCGTATTTTTAATATTGTATGTCGATGACGTAGTGTTTGTCTGCAATGATATAAACTTATTGTACGAAACCAAAAGATTTCTGTCATGAAATTTTGAAATGAAAAATCTAAGTGATGCCTCTTTTATATTAAGGATATAGATACACAAGAATCATTTTTTGTGCATTTTTAGATTATCACAAAAGTGTTGTATTGACAAGGCTCTTAAGAGATTTGAAATACAGATATGTAATTCAAGCGATACCCCTATTACTAAGGTAAGGGAGATAAGTTTAGTCTCAATTAATACCCCAAGGATAAATTTAAAGAAAAGGAAATACATGAAATTCCATATGCTTCAACAATTGAGAATTTAATGTATACTCAAATTTGCACATATCCGAATATAGCATTCATTATTGGAATGCTAGGCAGATATTTAATTAACTCTGGGATAGAAAATTGGATAGCGGTCATTAGGTTATTCGGTATGTATAGAGAACTAAGAATTATATGGTGACATTCGGGAAAATTAGACCAATTTGATATCATTGGATATTCTGATTCTGATCGTGGAATATGATTACAAAATATTATTACTAGAGTTCATATTTTGGATGGATTTGAAAGATCACTTTAGTTATTTTGTGACAGTAGCAATCTCGTATTCCAACAAGAACCTGATGATGTCAAATGATATAGACATTAAGTTCCTAGTTGTTAAAGAAAGAATTCAGGGTGGTTAGATTTCTATAGAACATACAAACTCCATAATCATGAATCCATCTACTAAATGGCTATCGTCCAAGGTCTTTCATGAATATAATACTCATATGAGTGTTGCATCTTTTGATGATATGTCAGTTTAGTGGAAGTTTGTATTTGGATTTTTCTATTTTAGACACATTTTTATCCATAGATATTCGGTTTATTTCAGAAATAAAATATTCAGTTCAGTTCCACTCTGATTAAAGTTTATGGTTGATCTCATTAAAAGATAAAGTAGGACCAGCTGGAAATAGGCATGTTTGGATCACATTTCATATAATTTCCATGCTACACATCTATCTTCATTACATTTATAGATGGATTTACGCATCTCAGTTGTGCCTCTGATTTTCTTAAATTGAAAATATTGTATTGATTTAGACTTCTCTGAAGTGAAGTAGAAAATCAGATTATGGAAGTAAAGACTTTGAGAACTGTTTAATAGCGTGAATCTCTATCACAAAATATCAGTGATCTATGTAATGAAATAGATTTTTATTTGATTGACTATTCCTTAATCACCAATAATTATATGGTTTATTGGGTAGAATGATGGAATATAACTGAGTATAATGATGTTTGAGATATGCAGTCTAATTTACGTATTTGCTTTTGGAAGATTGTTGGTTAACTACAACGTATCAGTTAACGGAGTTCTCTCTAAATTAGTACCTTCAGAAATGTGTAAGTTTTGGACATAAAGACAGTCCAATATGGGTTGTCTTAGACTCATAATCGATTATGTAAGTTCTTGATAATGAGTTTAGGAACAATAGTCTATTAAGAATAAGATAAATATTTTAGAAACACATAACAATCCAAAAAGGTACTTAAGTGAGATTTTGAATGAATATTGGTTTACAATATGCGACATTTGACATTTCTTTCTTAGTAAAAGAGAGAATTTTAGAGAATATTATTGGCATTGCTATTATGTATATTGATGAATCGATTTTTTGAATACGTAAGAGTTGATTTAAACTTCAGATTCAAGTGGGAGTAATATGTTTCTGAGTGGGAGCTATCTATTCGAGTGGAAGCTATCAAAGAACCATCCAATTTCAATAGATCTTGGTTCCGAGAGGGATCTAAGAGCTATTCAATTTGGATAGTTCATGGTTTAGAAAATCAATGGAGAAATTTGAGGAAATGATGAAAGTATATATAGAGTACATAATTCCAATCTAATTTGAAATGTGGTGGAAGTTCTAGTTGGACATTATGTTTATTGAGAACATTTAAGTTCTTAAAAAAAATTAAATTGAAGATTAATTAGTTTATGATAAATAAAGCTCATTTTTAGAGAAATGTTATACTCAATATGAGTATATTGAGTTTGATAAACTTTTTCTTAACAGTGAGATTCACTTCTATACGCTGATACTAGCAATGATAGTGTGTTTAAGTGTAGATTACACCAAATAAACTTATAGACTGTATTTTCATTCTCAATTGAGAATTGATTGAAGAGATCTACATGAATCGATTTGTAGGTTTCATGTTGAAGGCTTTTATAGTATTGTGGTAACTCTACAGTTACACTTGTAGCCTAATGCAGTTATCTTGACAGTGATACTTGATTTTTATAAACTTTAAATCTCGTATAAAATTTCATCATGTGGATGAAAATCACTATATTTATATAAAAGTATGATGGTAGGTTGTAATTATAATTTTGATGTTGATGACACTATATTGGCTAAACATGAAAAGGGGTGCATTGAGACCATTTTGAAATGGTTGTCTTTAATTTTTTTAGACAAAGGACATGGATTTAAAAAATTGTATATTTCGTTTTAAGAAGATTATTCTAGTCTTCTCTCTGTCATAAGAGTTATATATCATAAAGATTCTAGAATATTTTTTAACTGTGAAATTTGCTACTTTGTTGATGTTTCTATGTCGAAAGGTGACAATATGAATCTTCATGTATATCCAAGGACTCGATAAGTGCACAAAAGAAATATCTGGAGAACCATATCCAGTATGATAGGAGTTACAAGTATGTTATAATGTATACGTCAGAAGGTATCAATATTGTCCTTGGAAAATATATTGTGATACCTGAAAAGTGTTGATGTCAGTTATTCTATTTATTGTAAAATAAATAACTTGTGATTCAAATATATATCCAAATATCGACTAAGGATGAAAGTTAGTCGAGCACAAACAGTTATTAGGCTTGTGCAATCTTACTACATAGAGTAGCAAGAAGCATATCTTGTAGTACATAACTTGATAGCTGAAGAAATTGTTTAGTATAGATGTATTGGGCATCTAATGATATTAGTTGTTAATATGATATCCATGATAGTTATGTAATTATCTCATGTATTGAGAATCTCAAATATCATGATGGAATCAAATACTCGATAGTATTTATGTGAGAGACATTAGCAAAGTAAGTGTCTTTGCAATATAACTACGTAAATGATGGTCTGTAATCATCATACTTTAAAGATGTTTAGAGATGTACTTTTCAGTAATGTCGAGTCTCTAAAATTGCGTAGAATATGATACTTAGTGTATCAGAAAACTCTTGATTGATTTTTAAGTGCCCATAGATGAATAATTTTGAGTTCATGTGTAATCTATCCTTGAGAGTACGAGATTATATTTTGCATACACATATAAAGTATGTCAAACAGGTTGAGATTGGTTCACTCATACAAACAATCGACTCAGATACTTTAGGGTGTACTGAGATGAGACAAAGTGATCATTTTGTATATGTGATACGATTGCGTTGATAAGATATTAAGATGAGATTACAACAAGTAATCGAAATGAATTTTCAGTAACGACGACGCCGCTACTTGCTGGCCGAAGCACTGCAGTTGGACAGTAGCGTAAAGCGTCGCTGACAGGCGCAGTACTCGTCGCTTCGGGTTTTGGGGGTGGCGGGGTTCCAATAAAAAAATTTAAGGTTTGGGTGAATTTTTGGGGCAGGGGCTTGGTTTGAAAATTTGAAGATTTCAGATCCTTGATTACAATTTCAAATTAGGGTTAAGTATTTAAAGTTTCAACTCCTTGGGTTTAAAATTTTGGTTAATTTAGGCCCCTAAGGTTAAAAATTCATCAAATTGGGCCTATTAAAGTTTCAGATTTTTAATAATTCAATTCCTAAAGTTTGAAAATTAATTAATTTGTGTCATTAAAGTTCTGAATTTTGTAATTAAGCCCCTAAAAGTTCATAATTGATTTAAATTGGTCCCTTAAATTTTGAATAATAAATTTTTGGATCCCTAAAATGAATAATTAATTTTTTATGCCTAAAGTTCGGAATTATTAACTCTTAGCCCCCCCTAAGGTTCAAAATAAAGTAAAAGAATTAAGGATTCACAATTAATATTCAAATTTCGGTATTTAAAATTTCTTTTGGATTACTAATTTTCTTAAATAAATTAATCGAAACAATATGTTACCAAAGTAACCTCTTTTTTTTTTTTTCTTTTTTTCTTTTAGTGGAAAGAGAACGATATTGTGAGCTCTAATATTACTCGCTGATCGTACGATCTATTTGTCGTATGAATTTTTGTGAGATAGATTTTGAGAAATATCTAATGCGTGATATTTGTTGTCTCTTGTGGTTCAGATCAAGCCCATCATGTACGGGTGGGAAATGTTAGAAAAATACGGGTCATGGGTCACCCATATAGGATAACCCGACCCACAAGTTATTAAAATGGTTGGAGGGAGTTGTTTGAATTTGAAATTCAAATATACAACTCTCGAACCATCATTAACTCTCAAACAACCTCCGTTCATTATGCCTTGGAGGGAAGAAAAAAAAATAGTATGAAGAAAATGTGTAAATTCGTATGGAAATTGACACCAAAATTGAAAAGTCTTTAGAACCATATTTTTAGTATGAAATCTCACAAAAATTGGCACGTAGATTGTGGATAATAATTTCGTTTCATTGTGATCGAGATTGGAACCATTAGAGAACATAAAAAATCAGATTTTGGAGTTTTAGAATGTAAGGTGATTCAACCATTCAAAATATCTTAGAATTCATCATTTCAAGTAAGTTTCTTGACCCAAAATTCATGTTAAAGAATATTGCGAATTCTTACACCAATAATAGTTTTCCAAAACTCCTAAAAAAGGTAGTGCTCATGAGCAATATATAACTTGACATACTCAGTTGCATCATAGAAAGAGCTCCCATCGTGCAGACCGAGTTTGGTAAAGGTGAAAAGTGGAATCTGAACAACCTTGGCATTGAGCATCTTGGTGCATTCTGTATGTGGTAGAGATAACTTGAAAGCCCAGAAAATAGACAATGGTCTAAGGTCTTTGGTCGAAAATTTAGTAGCAAATTACTTAACGAATTTGTCAATAAATTTCGTGGTGTTACATGTGACAATGAGATCATCAACATAGAAAAGAATATAAATAGTACATTCATTTGAGTTATAAATAAAAAAGAGGTGTCGACTTGGAATTCAGAAATTCATGATAAAGGAAAAAAGTTAGTTCAGTACATCATACCATTGGCACCTATTTGAGGCCGTATATGGATTTTTGAAGGTGACAGGTGTAATTTGATTAATTGTTATCAACTAACCCATAAAGATGAGTTACGTAGGCATCCTTGATCAACATGCCTTGGAGAAATGTAATGTTAAGATCCCACTGACAGAGGAAGAACCAATTAGAGGCCAATGAAAACTAAGAATGAGCCAGTTGGTTTAATAATAGGACTAAATGTCTCGTGATAGTATATACTAGACATTGATGGAACCCTTTAGCAACTAATCAAGTCATATATCAATAAAGAGATCAATCAGCTTTATGCTTAATTCGATAAACGTCCATTTAGGCCCAACCAAATTTTGGGCGAATGAAAAGGGACAAAAGTCTAGGTACCATTCTGAAGTAATGCAATGAATTCGCTAAACAATGTTTTTGAATATGTTTATGGATATTGGACTTTGCTTAGGTAATCATGGGATAAACATTTATAGGAATGGGGAAGAAGATGAGCTATATGATTAGTACAATTATAAGGATGATACCAATAGGAACTGTTGGCTGAGCATTAAGCTTGCTAATGTGTACGAGCAAGTGTTTGGTTAGGTATAGGAAAATTGGAATCCAGGTGAGGTGAATGAGGATCTATGAAAGCGAAAAACACGATTTAGCCACTATTTTCAGCAGAATGTGGTCGTTGAAATGTGATGCTTACTTGTGGAAAAAGTTGAGAGCTTAGCAAAATTTGGTAGGTAGGATAGGTAGGGATATAAACTGGAGTGGGTTTTGGGATGGGAAATATGCAGAGTCAGCATGGAAGCAGTACTATTAGTGGTCGTTCCTAAAGCAAATGGGAAAATGGACTCAACCAAGTCGACATGATTAGAAGTGTACATCCAATTGGTAATAGTGACATAGTGGTTATAGGCTCTTTGGGTGGAAGAATATCCAAGAAAGACACATCAGCATGACCGAGGTTCTTATTTATAATCAGTATATGATTTTAACCAACGGGTAGCAAGACACCCAAAGACACGAAAGTTTATAGTCTATGCATGGATTAAATGAAATTCATCAGGGATTTTGATACAAGATGGTGCTAATAATTATCCACGAATGGACGTTGAGGTATGTGCTACTTGATATGCACCCCATATAAAGCACCACACCATAGGTCGCCTACCACTATGAGACCGTCGATCCTCATGAGGCCCTCTACGTTCACATATGTCACCTATGTTTACATAGGTCGCTTACCATCATGAGGTCAATGTTTCACTCAACTATTCAAATGGCAATGAGTTGGATGAAAACCACCCAACAGCGGACATGGGCATAACCAAGGGATGACGTACATGGGACACATCGCACGATTAATCGTAGAATGGAAGCGTTTCATCAGGTGCCTTTAAATATCTCCAAGGTGAGAAAATGTATGCTTCTTGAAACCCGAGCTATTTAAATTCCCATATACTCTCTGCTTACTTCAAAACAACCGACTACTGATTCTCACGCCGGAGGTACAAGACCGGTTGAATGAAACCTAAACAGCTTGATGTCTTGACCACCAGCGCGGAGCTCGATCTACTAGATGGAGTGAGAGAAAGCAGCTATGAAGATGACAACCTATAAGCGGAGGGCTGCTAGGTACTTCAATCGTATGGTGAACCAAGAGTTTTTCAATCACGGGATCTCGTACTAAGGGAAGCAACAGTAGCGGGTCACCATCCGTCTAAGCTCGGTCCAAATTGGTAAGGACCGTATGAGGTGATCCGAAACCATGGAAAATTAGCTTACAACCTAAAGGACTTGAAGGGAAAAATGAGCTTACAGCAGTAGTGGGGTCACCCTCCGTCTAAGCTCGGGCTGAATTGGTAAGGACCGTATGAGGTGATCCGAAACCATGGAAAATGAGCTTACAGCCTAAAGGACTTGAAGGGAAAACCACTAGGCAGGTCGGGGAACGTCCAGCATCTCATGAAATGCCTGCTACATGCATACTTTATTGTAAATATTTAATAAAGAAGCCCGGATGGCAGCAAATAACGAGGGCACTAAGGAAGGGCCAGCCTAGCTGGGACGTTCTGGTGCGCCTACTAAGTCTCCAAATCTTTCCAGACTAAATTTTACTGCAAGATCTTGGTTTGTGATTACAAATCTCCCATACTGTCTTGAAAATCGCTCAACAAATAGCGGTGAGCAATAAGGTCAAGAAATTGACTAGCTCGAATTCGCTCTAAGGGCTGGTGGTGAGCTCTCAAAACCAAAAATAGATAAGGCTCAAAATCACCAGACTCAACATTAAACATCGTTCGACACATAGCAGTGAGCAAAAAAGTCAAAAAATTAACTAGCTCGAAATCGCTCTAAGGAATGGTGGTGAGCTCTCAAAATCAAAAATGGCTAAGACTCAAAATCACCAGACCCGACATTCAACATCGCTCGACACATAGCGGTAAGGAAAAAAGCCAAAAAATTGGCTAACTCAAAATTGCTTTAAGGGTCGGTGGTGAGTTTTCGAAACCTAAAATGTTCAAATCTCAAAATTATTGGACCCTGTATTCAACAACTCAAAATTGTTTCACATATAATGATGAGCAATAGAGATAGGCAAATAAGCTCTCATACGTTGGCAAGCGACAACAATACTACAAGCTAGATTAAAAATAATAGGGGGGCCAAACCAAAATAATGTTCAACAAACAAGCGTTCATACTCAAAATGTAGTAAGAGTATTAGTCCACATCTCGGACCAGGAGAAAAAAAACTAAACAATCGAATGATAAAAGTCAAAAAATAGTAGAAAGAGCTAAAAGGCCTACAACAGAAAGCATGTTAACCCAAATACGAAGTCCCTTCACTCCCGTCTCGTGATGTGCATCCAAACGTCTTAGATGGAGGGGCTCCACCTTCTTTTCCTTTGCGCTGCGCCAGAAACCTATCAAAGCTTGAGAGATCGATAGTAGGTGTCCAGTAGATATCCACTCATGGTTAGTTTGATGGACTCCTCCATCGCCTTCCCCCCTGTTAGAATGTAAGGCTTTGGTAAAATCAGATGACGACTTGTACTGCTCTATAGACGCCTCCATGTCCTTAGCATACTCAACAGAAGCTCTATAATTTTCCACCACTTCCTCGGGAGCCCGAACTAAAAAAGAGTGCAGGTTATCTATCTTCGTCTCTTGCTCACGAGCACGAGCCTCTGAAACTTTGAGAGACTTCTTCAAAGAAGAGATTTTCTTCTTGGACTGGAGAGATTCTTTTTTCTTTTCTTTCCCAAGGGACTTCTTTTCTTTTGCAAGGGTCATCAACTCTAATGATAGGTGACGACTTGACTCGACATGCCCAGTCTGAAGAGACACAACCTAAAGAAAACAAGAGATCAAATAACTACGGGACGTGTACAAAATAGTAGACCAACAAAACCAAAGAAGGACGATAGAAAATCTACCATCGAAGTGTAGATTGCTAGAACTCTCTCAATGTCGCTAGCACTTCACCCGGTGATCACTTTGGCACGTCTATGTGTAGCTAAGGATCTAATTGCCCTCATCTATGAATAGTCCCGAGATGGAGAGAATCTAAAGTCTGTAAGAGAGAAACCCTTACGCTCGATCACGACACAACTCTAGTCGTCTCCTCCGACCTCGAGTGGTGGGATAGTTTCAATAGGCTCAACTAAAGGTTGAGATGTCTCCTCAATGGGAGGGCGCAGTGCTCCCATGTCATTGGTCTTCTTCATTTTCAACGGAATGGAAGGTAGGTCATCATTGCTCTCACGATCACATCCTACCAAGGAATCCATGGTTTTCTCTAAATTGAACTACATTCCTGCACACACAAGGTAGAGTCCATCAAGTTTACAAAACAACGAGTCATGAGATGCACAAAAGTAAAACTATAAGCGAAACATGTCGGAACTTACCATCAGCAGGGATGAATCCCTCATTGCTCCTTAGCTTGGGCAGGGACTTCAATACCTTATCCAAATCAAAATCCATATATGCGCACAAGCAATCGAGTTAATCAAGCCCAACAAATTAAGACAAGTTAAAGATATTCACATATATAAAAATACAAGCAAAGTAAAAGAACCTACCAATAGGACAACCGATCCCCCACTAGCAACATATTCTTCATTGTCAAACTAACCCTAGGTCGGGTGCAAGGGGTAGAATTTTATTCAATTGTTGAATTTACACCTTTAGAAGAGGGATGATCTCGACCTCGCAATTGAAAAGGCAAATTAAAGGGCGTCTCCAATAGGTATTGAAAAGGAATTGACTCTCATTGGGTCAAACAAATCAGAATCGGGATTTCTACCCGCTATTGGAATTTTTAAACTTGGAAAAGTGCAATGAGACCCTAGTGGTAAAGTAGACGAAGGTGTTGTATTGAACTAGCTCATGGATCTCAAAAACACACCTAAAGAGGTCTATTGAAAGTGAAATTTTCTTGCTATAGGAAATATAGTGCTTTTCTCCATGCATTAGGCAAATTAAGGCAACGGATGAAGAAATGATGGATGGAGAATCGAAATCCACCGTCCATGATATCTTTATATACGGCGACCTCGAGGGCCGACCCAGAAAGCCTTTCTTTTTGCCTAGGGCCTCTATACACATATTGATCCACACACTCATATTTTTTTAGTGATTTCTTCAATTTAGATGGGGAATTATAAGGCTATAACATTTCAGAATTTCAAGAATTACTTCCTCGCCTGCGGCATCTCGCTCTATCTCTAAATTTTGATTTAAGGACTCGGCCAAACAAATATGTCTTTTGAGAGAACTCGGTTGGAGGGATGAAACTCAATCGAATGGGATGAACTATTGGAGTCTTCGAAAATTTGAACATCATGAGCGGGAATGTCGACATGGCCAGTCGACAGGTTCAAAACTCGTCGACCAGTCGATGATCTACTAGCCTCTTAGCTGGTCAACCAGCCTTGCTGGTCAACAGGTTGTTCTACGGGTCGACTAGCTGATTGACCTACCTCGTCGGTCGGTCGACCAGTAAGGCTGGTGTTGGCCTCAGCTGACCCATCCGACGATGGGTCGATCGATTTATGCACTCCCTCACATGAAGAATATGTGAAAGTTTTATGCATGAAGGGAAGAAAACCAAATGATAGGAAATAAAGAAAAACTAGGAATAGGATATGAAAGAGTTACCTTGAGAGTTAGAAGGGTGAGAGTTTTGCAAAGTGGAGCGAAAATGAATCATTCACCTCTTTAAATAGAAGTAGAATTGGAATTTTAAAATTTGAATTTTTTGGGGGGAAATTT
>CAIGRB010076404.1:42516-68623 GCA_903798255.1 Fraxinus quadrangulata
GGGAGGGGGGCTTTTGTATAAAAGAAGATTGTAAACACAAGTGTTCATGTGGGAGCTTACAACAGCCATTTTTCCCTTTTTTATAGGCAAAAACTTTGACTTTTGGTGTGTGAAGATGAAGATTTCATTTATTGTAGCAAGTCCATGGGATATGGTAGAAAATGACTTTGAAGAACCAGAAAATGATGTTAGAATTCCACATCGAATAAAGATGAAAATATAGATAAATTTATAAGAATTTGGGTTACTCTTCTTAACAAGATTGACATTTTAAGATGGAACCTCAAATCTTAACATGGTATCAGAGCCCGTTAAACTCCAATAAGCGATTCAATCCGATTGAGACTAAAAAAAATTTAGCACATGGATTTCAAGACTGGTTTGTTCAAACGAGCCACCATTTTGCAGGGACATGTTAAGGGATAGAATCTCACATCGAATAAAGATGAAAATATAGACCAATTTATAAGAATTTTGACAACACCTCTTAACAAGGTTGACCTTTTAAGATAGAACCTCATATCTTAACAAATGAAGCAGAGTTGACGGATGCCAAGAAGAAGGAACTTAAAGAATCTAGAGAAAGAGATGTAAATGCTCTTTCGATATTATATAAAGCGATGGTTGATTCGATTTTTTCAAGAATAATGATGGCAAACAAAGCCAATGAAATTTGGAAGATCCTAAGAAAAGAGTATTATTTGAAGTAAGAGCTATTAAATTCCAATCTCTCAAAAAGAAACTGAAAGATATGAAGATGAAAGATAATGAATGTTTCAAAGAATATTTCGATACTCAATGAACTTGTGAATCAAAGGAGGTTATATGGTAAGAAGATTTCAAATGCAAAAATGGTGGAAAAGTTCTGATTAATTTATTCAAAATTTTTGATCTACCTGTGGTTGTGATCGAAGAAACGAAAAATTTAGAGACGTTGGAAGTTGAAGAACTGATGGGTTCCTTGAAATCGTTTGAGTAAAAAATAAACCGATGCTTCGAAAAGTTAATTGAGAGTGTGTGTCAATCTAAACTTAATATTTAATATTGGTCCTAAGGATGTTGAAACATGACGATATGATGTTGAATCAATGAATAGAGGTGGAAGAAGTAGTAGAGGAAGAGAAATCAGTCCAATAGTAAAGAGTATACTTCAAAAGAATTTGATAATTTTTTGTAAAGATGAAGGTGTTGCAACGCAATTAATAGTTGGCTATACTCCACTACAAAATGGGGTATCGGAGAAAAAATTAGACCATAATGAAGATGGCAAAAGCTATGTTACATGAGAAATAGCTTCCAAAAGCCTTTTAGATGAAGCGATTTATACATCTGTCTTTTTAATAAAGAGATGTCCAACAAAGGTCACATGGAACAAAATACCAATAGAAACTTGGAATGGGAGACAACCATCAATGAAGCATTTGAAAGTGTTTGTGTGCATTTCCTAGCTCAAGTACCAAAAGAGAAACAATACAAGCTTGATGAGGCAAGTGAAAAGTGTCTTTTTATTGGATATAACTCACAATCTAAGCGCTATAAACTATACAACTTGAAGACTAAGAAAATCATCATTAGTCATAATGTATTGTTTGATGAGAAAGCTACATACAATTGGGAAAGTGAAGAAGTTGAAAGAAATGTTTTTGTTTCAATAACTTTGCCTCAAAATTCAGCCGATGATAAAAATAAAGAAAATGTAAGTTAACCAAGCTCATTACTATCATCACTAAGTAACCTATCAAGCCCCTCTATTTCTAGTTTATCAAAACCAAGCTTAATTCCAAGAGAAAATGCAGGATTTGAATGATATTTATGTTGAACCTGAAAATTTTGAAGAAGCCATGAAGGAGTGTCGAAAAAAAAAAGCAATGAAAGAAGATATAGAGTTATTGAGAAAAAACTTGGGAACTAGTTGAAAGGCCAAAATGGAAATATGTGATTGGTGTAAAATGGGTCTACAAGATGAACCATAGTTCAGATGGATCATTCAAGAAAAATAAAGCAAGATTAGTTGTGAGATAGTATGCAAAATTGCTCAGCCATAAGAGCATCAATAGCTCCTGTAGCCAAAAAGATTGGTTATTGTACCAACATGATGTTAAATCAGCCTTTTTAAATGAAGAACTAAAAGAAGAGGTATATGTTGAACAACCTCAAGATTTTGTTGCAAAGAGAGGATAAGACAAAGTGAATAAGCTAAAAAGGCCTTGTGTAGGCTCAAACAAGCACCAAATGTTTGATGTAGTCAAATTGATAGCTATTTTCAACAACATAAATTTCTCAAAAATAAAAGTGAGCCAACCTTGTACGTAAAACATCGAGAAATGCCGATATACTTGGTGCATTGCATGTTGATGATTTGGTATTTACTGAAAACAATGCAAAAATAATTGAAGAATTTAAAATTGACATGATGAAAAGATATGAAATGAGTGATTTAGGGCTATTACATCATTTTCTTGGTATGGAACATATCAAGATGGAAATGAAGTGTTTATTTCCAAATGAAGTATGTCGAAAAAGTTCTTGAAAATTTCAGAATGTTTGTGTGTAAAACTGTTGAAAATCTACTTCTTGTAAAAATGATTGAAGAATTTAAAATTGACATGATGAACATATATATGAACAGATATGAAATAAGTGATTAGGGTTACTACATCATTTTCTTGGTATGGAAACATATCAAAATGTAAATGAAGTATGTCGAAAAAGTTCATAAAAAATTCAGAATGTTTGGGTGTAAAACTGTTGAAAATCTATTTATTTGTAATGAGAAATTGATGAAGGATGATGGAGAAAAGAAAGTGGATGAACCAAAATTACTTTCAAGGTTGATTGGAAACTTATTTTATCTTACCGCTACAAAACTGAATGCCATGTATGCACCAAAATTACTTTCAAGGTTCATGAATTATCCAACCTATAATCACTTTGGTGTGGAAAAAAAAGTTTTAAGATATATATGGGGACAAGAAATTTTGGGATCAGATTTGAAAAGAATTTGAAAGTGAAGTTGAGAAACTCTTGTCATATTGATTGGGGAGGTTGTGTTAATTATATGAAGAGCACCTCCAATTATACATTTTTCGTTGGTTCAGGAGTTTTTTTCATGGCAATCCAAGCGGCAAGAATCAGTTGCTCAATCCTCGGCTGAATTTGAATATATTACAACCTCACAAGCCATTTGGCTAAGAATTTCAGAAAACATTGGAAAGAAATAAGGACAGGCCATCCCACTATTTTGTGACAGCAAATCAACAATTGCTATGTCAAAAAATTCATATTTTCATGGTCAGACAATACATATTGCAATCAAATAACACTTCATTCGAGATGCAATTGAAAATGGAAGAGTCGGACTCAACTAGTGTAAGTCCGAAGAGCAAATTGCTAATATCTTCACAAAGGCACTTCCAATATTAAGATCTCAACAATTAAGAGAAGCACTTGGAGTCCAAGAAAAAAAAATAAGAGGGAGAATATTAATGTGTAATTGTTTTCAGTAAAAAAAAAAAAAAAGTCAAAGAAATATTGTCAAACTACTAAGGGCTAAAATGTAATTTTGTATTGTGTTCAAAAATCCCTTTATATTAAAAAAAAAAAGTTTGATTTTGAGAAAGTTTCAAATCCTCTTATTTCTCTCTTTCTTTCCCTATTATTTTTTCTTTTACTATTGAACATAAATTTTTTGAATGATTTCTTCACTTTACATTAGATTTTGGGACCTCAAACCTAAAACTACTGCCAATATAATAGATGATATTGAAATGGAAGCCTGCTTCACTTAGCGCATTTGTACTCATCATAATGGGATGTAGTACACGTAGAACTAGACCAATAAACAACATGAATGGTGTTTTTAAAATCCAAGAGAAATCTTGATCTGGGCTCTGAAAGACCAATCAAATGAACACCATCCAACTCAAGCTCAACCTAAAACTTTCAAACACCTTTGGTTGCCACATGTTCACCCCCACAAAGGAGACTCTAATGGTGGTGGTATTTGCAAGAGTAGGAAAAAGAAGCAACAATGGTGAAAACTCTCCCAATTCACCACAAGCCGCTTGTCCCGTCTCCCTCTTTTTTCTCTCCACAATTTTGCAATAATACACACCCACACACGAGGAGAAAAGTGACTATGTAATGGATATATACAAGCCAAACATTAGGTCACTTTTGGGCCAATCTCTCACCCTAAATAAGCCTCTAATAAATTAGCAAATGTGAAAAATAAATGGGCAAACTAATTTCAACATTCAATTAACTAAATCTAACTCAATAACTTGGACCATCCACAAGTGTATGTTATTCAAGGTCGACAACTGTTTTAAATCATTGTTCGGGTTTATTGGATATCAAAACCCAACAAATGTCCACATTTATACCCAATCAACATGCAAGCAAACAAAACACATGATACTTGCATAATCAAAGTAACCAATAAAATTGATATCAGAGATCTTACCTCGTGTTTCAGACCTAAAACATAAACATGCCTGCTTCGTGTACTCACTAGAGTTTAGATCAATAACGACCAATTAATAGCATATAATTACAACAATCAATCAAAAGTAAATAAACATGCGATGAAAATATCATATAAGATAACACATTTCTTTTTAAACATATTCACACACAATAACAGACTAACACCAAGTCAATTAGTCAAATGGCCAACACATATACAACATAAGGCTACCACTATTTGCCCTAAAGTCTCTAACAATTGTAAAAATCAATCAACCACAATCGACTCCAAAACACGCAAAGAGCAAAATCACCCAAACTTCACTGTATAACCTAAAACAGAAAATTAACAACACCAAAATGTCAAAAAAATGTTAGGTACAAGCTGCTTGGAGAGACCTCATTGAGATTATTGCTTACAGGCCCTCACACGTAGCCTGAAGCCTCTGCTCATGGTCGCCATGCATCGTCGCCGGTGACACATGCCTGATGAGTGTCTGGCAAGAAATCCAGAAAATAGCCTCAATTTTTTAACAATTTTCAGACAGTTTTTCATATATGTTTTCTATTTTGATTCAATCGATTTTCTGGTAAATCTTTATCAAATGTTTTAGTCAAATCTACCACCTGAAAGCTTTGATATCAATTGTCGCAGAAGCTCGCTCCAAGGATTTTTAAAATGATATCTTTTGGGCTCAGTTTCACGTTATCTTTCTCTGCCAAACAACCAATCCAAACGGCTTCAACCTACAACCAATATTTACCTCGATTGCTTCTTAATCCCACCCACGATGGATGAGATTATGGTGTGATTTTGTGTGTTCAAGGGAAAAAATGTGGTTGAATAGAGATTGAAAAATAGATGTTATAATATTTTAGAGATTGGTAGCCTAACAGGTATTGCCAATCACACGATGAGGCTTCGAGAGTGAAGAAGGCAAGGATTGTTGGATAGAGGAGAATATATGTAGGCTATCTACACACACCATTTTTAATTGGTCCCATAAAGGCAAGCTCTTGTACTTTAGCCCTTCACCTCGAAATAAGGTGGAAGAAAATGTTAGAATTTGATTTAGAGAATGACATTAAGTAGAGAAAAGTGACTTTCGTATCAATTTCAACCAAACATTCGGACTTGATCGAATAGTTAAATTATGAATGTAAATAAACTAACTTGTTCTACTTATCAAGTAGATCATTGTGGTATATTTGAAATCCAAAAAATAATTCCGAATGAATGAGAAATTACAGCCTAAAGTTGGACAGAAAAAATGATGTACGGGCTAGAAAATGACTATCTTCATCGCTTCCCTATCGCTCGAACGACCTCGAGTGATGAGACTGTGCTCGAACGATAGTCTAGTGACAAGCTAGAGAAAGAAGTTCTGATGAAAAAGTGTTACTATCGCTCGATAGCAAATGCTGCGACCTTTGACAAAGGTTGCTGATTTTGGGGCGCGGTATTTTACTCACAACCTTTCTTCTTATATATAAAGGACCTTTTGGACGTCCATTACGCATCCCATATCATTTGTA
Source organism: Fraxinus quadrangulata (assembly GCA_903798255.1). Classification (NCBI taxonomy): domain Eukaryota; kingdom Viridiplantae; phylum Streptophyta; class Magnoliopsida; order Lamiales; family Oleaceae; genus Fraxinus; species Fraxinus quadrangulata. The sequence goes on from CAIGRB010076404.1 coordinate 48,520, forward strand.
TTGAGCATTACATCAAAAGCTCTTACAAAATACTCTCCAAAAGTCATTCTAAAATCGTTTTCGTGTAGAGGTAATGTTTCGTTCCAAGTTCGTTGTTGCTTGTAATTTGAATATTTTTACCACAAATTGTATCCGTTATATCTTGGGAAACAAGTGTCGTAGTCCGTTAGCACCGTTGTGGGACAATATTTTCTGTTGGAGAAAGTGTTTTCACTTACCTCGGATTTCATTTTCCCTTTACTTCTTACTTTCTTTCTTATATATACACACACTCCCGATCCAAAAATCTTAAGGCAATATCTGTCCATTTTTTATTGTTACATTCTTTCTTCATCTTTGGAATAACCCTTTGTGTGATATTCCTTTCTTTCTATATTTTTATACGTCGAACTTCTATTTATTACAAAAATGAATCACTTTGAGACTACTTCAAGTCAAACAACAAATGGTACTAACCATGTGATTCCGCCTTTGGCCATACCTATATCAAACTCTCACTCCCGCATGGGGAAAACCCAGAAAAGTTTGGAGGTGTGAATTTTAAAAGATGACAACAAAAGATGTTTTTTATCTTACTACTTTAAATTTGGCAAAGTTCATAAAAGAAAGGGCTCCTGATGTACAAGAAGGAAAAAATAATCGTGAGTCGATTATTGCATTAGATGCATGGAAGTATTCTGATTTCCTTTACAAAAATTACATTCTAAATGGATTGGACAATACACTTTATGGAGTGCATAATTAAATGGACTCGGACAATGATCTATGGGATTCATTGGAAAAGAAGTATAAAATTGAGGATGTCGGAACAAAGAAATTCATTGTTGGCAAGTTTTTGGACTACAAAATGATAGACTCCAATATCGTGATAAGTCAAGTACAAGAACTTCAAGTTCTAATACATGACATACATGTTGAAAAGATGGAATTGAGTGAGTCATTCCAAGTTGTATAAATCATTGAGAAACTCCCTCCTATGTGGAGAGATTTCAAGAACTATCTCAAGCACAAATACAAATAGATGAATTTGGAGTAATTGATAGTCTAATTGATAATCGAGGAAGACAATAGAAACACCGAAAGAATATCTATTGTTCAACTTTGAACAAATTTTGTTGAAACTGGTTCGAAAATTGTCAACAAGAAATGAAAGATCTCGGTGTGGTACCAAAAAGAGACAACTCCAAGAATGCCAAGAAGTTTAAAGGCAACTGTTACAATTGTGAAAAAATTGGAGCCTAAAAAGAATGCACAAGCAAATGTGGTTGAAAGAGACATCCTTTTCTGAAGGGATACAAGAGATGAATCTTTCAGCGATTGTTTTTGAATGTAACAACATTGGAAATTTAAGAGAATAGTAGGTTGATATTGGTGTTACCCGTCACATTTGTACAGACAAGATTATGTTCTCTAACTACAAAAAAGTTAAATGGAGAACAACTTTTTATGGAAAATTATGCAAGTTTTAAAGTTGAAGAATAAGGGAAATTTATTTTGAAAATCACATCTGGTAAAGAACTCGTCGTCAACAATGTCCTACATATACCAGACATTCGCAAGAATCTTGTATCTGGGTCTCTACTTAGCAAAAATGACTTTAAACTTGTATTCGAATCCGATAAATTTGAATACACTAAGAATGGGATGTATGTTGATAAAGAATACTTTTGTGATGGATTATTAAAAAATAACATTCTTACAATTGTACCGAAACAAAAATCTCTACTTAGCAAAAATGACTTTAAACTTGTATTTGTATCCATTATATTTGTACTCACTAAAAATGATATGTATGTTGGTAATAGATACTTATGTAATGGAATGTTCAAAATGAACGTTCTTACAATTGTATCGAAACAAAGCATTATGAATAAAACTTTAAATTCTACTTATACGCTTGAGTTGTCTTTTTAATGGCATAGTCAATTAGGCTATGTCAATTACAAATCTATGCGCAAACTTATGAATCAAAGTTTAATTTTGACGTTTAATATTGATCCTAATCATAAGTGTGAAGTATGTGTTGAAGCAAAGTTGGCCAAAACACATTTTCACTCAATTCAAAGGAACACGACACATTTAGAGTTAATACATAGCGATATATGTGACTTGAAATTGGTTCAAACTAAAAGGTGGTAAAAGATATTTTATAATTTTCATTAATGATCGTACAAAGTATTGATATGTCTTTCTATTACGAAATAAAGATGAAACCTTAGATGTCTTTAAACATTATAAAATAGAAGTTGAAAATCAATTTGGTAAACAAATAAAAAGTATTCGTAGTGATAGAGGTTGTGAATACAGGGCACAGTTTGAAGAATATTGTTTCGGAACATGGAATCATTCATCAAATAACGGCACATTACTCACCCCAATCAAATGGTGTTACTGAATGCAAAAATAGAACTTTTAAAGAGATGATGAATTCAATGTTAATAAGTTTGGTCTACCTCAGAGCTTGTGGAGGGAAGCTATTCTATCGAAAAATAGCATTCTTAATAAGATACTCCTTAAGAAAATGGAAGAAACTCCATATAAGCTATGAAAATATCATCATCCTTCTTATCAAGACTTGAAAGTGTAGGGGTATCTGGCAATAGTTGAAGTACCTAAATCAAAACAAGTGAAAATCGGTCATAATATGATTGATTGCATATTTATTGGGTATGCCAATAGTAGTGCATATCGTTTCATTGTACATACATTTGCAATTCAAGATGTATATGAAGGAACAATAATTGAATCGAGAAATGTATCATTCTTCGAGAATATTTTTCCATATATGAACAAGGAAAATACGAATTCAAATAAAAGAACTTATGATACTACAAATGGCACTTCAAATGAGGAAGAATCAAGGCGCAGTAAAAGGGCTAGAATACCCACTTCGTTTGACTCAAATTTTCTAACATATATGGTAGAAAATTAACCAAAGACTTTCAATGAAGTAATGTCTACACCAGAAGCACCGCATTGGAAAGAAGCTATCAATAGTGAGATAGATTCCATAATGGAAAACTATATTTGGGAGTTAGTTGAATTACCTCCTGAGAACAAGCCTTTAGAATGTAAATGAATTTTCGAAAGGAAACTTAAACCAGGTGGATCCATTAACAAATATAAGGCTAGATTGGTTGGTAAGGGATTTAGATAAAAAGAAGGACTTGACTTCTTTGATATCTACTCACCCGTTACTAAAATCACATCGATAAGGTTGTTAATTGCTATTGCAACATTATATAACCTTGAGATTCATCAAATAGATGTAAAGACAGCATTCCTAAATGGTGAGTTAAAAGAGGAGATATACATGGAACAACCCGAATGGTTCGTCTCTCCTAATCATAAACAAAATGTTTGTGAACTAATTAAATCCTTGTATGGATCAAAACAAGCTCCTAAACAATGGCATCAAAAGTTTGATAAAATAATGTTGTGTAATGGGTTTAAGATAAACAAGTGTGACAAGTGTGAATACATTAAACATATACCAAAGGCCCAAAGGCCTACGTGATTGTATATCTATATGTAGACGACATGTTGATAATGACTAATAGTCATGAAATATTGATAAACACAAAGAGAATGTTAACAAAATATTTTGATATGAAGGAATATTAGGGATTAAGATATCTAGATTATTAGAAGAAATTATACTTTCTCAATCTCACTACATTGAGAGTATACTTAAAAAGTATAATGTGATTGAGGAAAATCCTGCGAAAATCGCTATTAACACATGTTTACACTTAGTCAAAAATACGGGTGAATGTGTGTCACAACTAAAGTACTCACATGTTATAGGCAGTCTTATGTATATTACAAACTGCACTCAACCGGACATATCATTTGTTGTGAATAAACTTAGTAAATTCACAAGGAATCCAAGCCATGATCATTGGAAGGCTTTAACAAGGGTTCTTGGGTACTTGAAGTATACTTTAACCTATAGATTACACTTCACAAAATATCCTACGGTATTAGAAAGATATTGCGATGCGAATTGGATATTTGATATAAAGGATTTTAAGTCTATTAGTAGTTATGTATTTACCATTGGTAGAGCTGCTATATCATGAAAATCAATAAAACAAACATGTATAGCTCGATCAACGATGGAAGCAGAGTTTTTTGCTTTGGACAAAGTTGGAGAAGTAGCAGAATGGCTTCGTAACCTCTTGGAAGAGATTTCATGTTGGCCTAAGCCAATACCTACAATTAGTATACATTGTGATAGTAAATCGGCCATTGGAAGAGCTCAAAGTAGCATATATAATGGTAAGTTTAGACATATATGTCGCAGATACAATACAATTAAGCAACTGATCTCAAATGGTATCATATTCATAAATTATGTGACATCAAAGGAGAACATTGTGGATCCACTTACTAAATGTTTACCCAGAGATCAAGTACATTGCCTATCGAAAGGAATGGAATTAAAGCCTACTACGTAAGAATATTTTTAATAGTAACCCTACCTTATGGACTAGAGATTCCAAGATCTTAGTTCAAGAGGACAACTAAGTTATGAGGATTCAATGAAGCGCTTGGAAAAATATTTCATAACTCATTCCTATAATAATTAAAGTGGTTTCTGCAGAATGTTAAGGTTAAGATATCATTTTAATGATTACTATATCTTGATTAAGTGGAGTGGAGTAGGGCAGAATACTCTTAATAGGAAGTCACCTATGTAAGTGTAAGGTGAGATCGCCTCAATGAAAATTGTTCAAATGCTGAGATTTTCTAAACATTTATGAAACCCAAAATGGTTCAGGGTTAAAATGAACCAAATCGTGAGAACCATGAATGATTTAAGAAAGACATATATGTAAGTATTATTGTCTTGGTTTACACCAACGACTGAATGGTTCAAAACATCTCGTTCACCAATTAGTCTAGTAAATCCAATAGTATTTCACTAAAGAAAGTTCAAACTTCAAAGTCGGAAGCTACCTTACCTGATGCAGTGTTTTTCCGCTCTCTATAATGCATCATATTTTTGCATAGCATAAGCATATTCGAATTTTCATTCATGTGAGGGATTGTTGGAATTTGGTTTAGAGAATGAACTGAAGTATGAAAAAGTGACTTTCGTGTCAATTTCGATCAAATACTCAGACTTGATCCGACAGTCAAATTATGAATATAAATAGACTAACTTGTTCTACTCGTCAAATAAATCGTCCTGGTATATTTGAAATCTCAAAGCCAATTCCGAATGAATGAGAAATTGTGGTTCAAAGTTAGAAAAGAGGATGCACGAGCTAGAAAATAACTATCTCCATCGTTCGCCTATCGCTCGAGCGAGACTGTCTCTTGAGCAACAGGCTAGCGAGAGAAATTCTGATAAAAATGTGTTACTGTCGCTCGAACGAGAGGTCAGCGACAGGCTAGTAATAGCAATTGCTGCGACCTTTCGTTCCAAGTTCATTGTTGCATCTGTTATATCTTGGGCGACAAGTGTCGTAGTCCGTTAGCACCGTTGCGGGATAATATTGCACTTGCCTCGAATTTCGTTTTTCCTTTTGTTTTCTTCTTCTTGCCTCGAATTTCGTTTTTCCTTTTGTTTTCTTCTTCTTACTTTCTTTAAAGTTTAATTACGCTCCTGCAAATTAAACTTGAATATTTCTTTGTCTTGAACAAAATCGAAGCAAGCGTCAATATCTATAATTGAATTAGTTTAACAAGATTTTTAGTGTGTGGGTGGGAAAGACAACCAGTGTCACAGTGTGGGAAATCTGTAGATTGGTTCCATCACCAATCATAAAGTTGACAGATCCAACGTAAGGGGACTTGAGCAATATTTTAATGAGATCAGCATCAACATGGAGAGATGCACCCTGAGTCAAGTATCTATAATTGAATTAGTTTAACAAGATTTTTAGTGTGTGGGTGGGAAAGACAACCAGTGTCACAGTGTGGGAAATCTGTAGATTGGTTCCGTCACCAATCATAAAGTTGACAGATCCAACGTAAGGGGACTTGAGCAATATTTTAATGAGATCAGCATCAACATGGAGAGATGCACCCTGAGTCAAGTATTCAGCTACTAGAAGATTGGTCAGGGCCTAGACGCATAGAGAGAACCGAGCATGTAGCTTAAGAAGAGTTTGTTGTACGTTGAGTAGGTGATGGACAAAAAGGAGAATATGACTAGCACTGGAAAGATGCTTTGGTTGTGCTTGACTGAAGTACAAATTATGGACAAAAAAGGGGCTGAATATCCCTGTACTATACAAAGTGGCTGAACCTTATTATGGTCGGTGATTTGAGGTATCGCATACGTGAGAATGAACAAATGGATAGTGATTTAGTTGAGAAATTTGGGGCTGATTAATGGAAATGAGAGGAGATAGAGTTTCAACTATTTGAGAGAAGGGTGGCAGCCAAGGTTGGTGTTGTATTCAATTATAGATACTGACATGGTTTTTATTTGTTGGACCAAAGCCTTGATACCACGTAGAATTTAGAATAAAGACTATGTAGGAATAGAATCAGTTACATTTTTAGATATCTTTGACGCTTGCTTCGATTTTGGTTATCTTTAAAATGGAACCGAATCAGATCAAACAATGCTTACCTCTCGGCCCTGAAATTTAGTTGATGTCCACTTAAACCAAATTACATAAAGCCAACTCTTGTTCTGTGAAGAAACAAAGATCCTCGATTTGTGTACAAATATCAGGCTCAGTTTCAAAACTAACTATCAAACTCCACTGATAACTGATTGCTCGAACCCACAAGTGCTTACTATTGGTTACCCAATAGCTAATAATCCACAAAGGAATATGGTGGCTGCAATTCACAAAGATGAAGAGATGAAAGGAAGATAGGTTCAACTCAACTTATGGTCACAAAGAAAGCAAGAAGGAGACGGATGCCTAGTGTTTTCTCTCAATTGCAATCACAAGGCTTCAACAAGACAAAGGGGCCACATTTATACAACTCGGTTTTCAAATAAATGGACCAAGAAAGTAGGGTGGGCTAATGCAATTAAAGAGGACATCCAAACAGTGAGCAGGCCATGATCAGTAACCATTAATTATAATGTTGCTTCAATTGGTCCAATTTATTTTTGAGTCAAGCCAAATAATTATGGTGTTGATTTCATATTTGAATTCTCGACGGAAGCCTATGAAATTAATCATTAAATATCATTGCCTATTGGATGTTTATTTGGTATCAAAATACCTAGCACGCTTTCCAGAAGAAGGAAAATGGTTATCACACGTGAGGCCACAACACACATGGAAGTGGAATACATCGCAAACTTTGGGGCCTATATAAATTATTTGAGATTCACTTGTAATTTTTTCATCTAGACCAACATTGAAGGTTTAGTGTTTGTGTTAATATATTACTTTCAAATATATTTGGCATGGATAGTGACAAATAAAATTACGTGGAGGTGACTAAAAATAAAGATCCAAAAATAAAATGAAATTGAAATTGAGTAAATTGGAGATATTACATTTATAGACTAAAACGCTCAAGTTCAAGATTATTAAAAAAGGGAAGGTTAGAAGTGGTAAGGTTGGAAAAGAACTATTTCTCATACTATATGTTTCATCTAAAACAATGAATAAGCCCTGTTTGAAATTCATTTTTTTCTCATTCTATTTCTCATTTTTCATTTCAATCATACATTCTATCGATAAAATAATATTACACATAAATTCAAAAATTCTCCCTACTTTTTAACCACACAATCTTCCATCAATCACTATTTCAAAAAAAAAATTTTATCCAAAATGAGTGTCAAACGGGGCTAAGTCTACATGTACAGGAATGAATTCACAGGAGACTCACGTGATTTTGAAATGTGATGATGTGGCAATTAAAAAAAAGAAAAGAAAAGAACAAAACCCTCCAAATCAAACACAATTTCCTTTCTTTTCCTTTCTCGCCGGCTGAAAACCTAATCTCCTCTCTTCCTTTCTCGCCTCACGCTCTCTTCTCCGACAGTGGCGAATCAATTACAATCGGCGATGGCGATGGCGCTGTCATTTTCATCTCCAGCCGGCGTATTCAGTTGAAATCGGCGAGAGCCCTTTTTTGAAGGGGCACAACGTTGCTTCTCCGTCGACGACTGCGTCAAACCACCACTGAAGAACACGTATGTGACGAGATATTTGAATCGCCAGTGATGCAGCAGTGAAGAACTTTTTTTTTCTTTACCGAAACATTGCATCGCGATTCACAAGGCAGTTTCAAAAAGCCTTTTCGAACTAGCACTGAATAAGACCATCCTATGTCAAACCACTTTACAACTAAAGTAAGTATTCCTCAAGTTGGAATTTTAACTCTGTCATCCTGCTTATAATGCCTTTTGCATTTCCTCCATGTTTTGGCATCACTTTTCCAGTGAATATTATCATTTAAGCTATCATTTGCGAGTATGAATTGGTTTTAGTGCGCATTTCTTCTTGTAATATGTTTGTGTTTGCATCAGTAGGTGGGTAATGGTGGAATGGTTTTAGTTTGCATCTTCTGTAATGAGCTTGAGTTTGAATTTCTCTTGTAATTAGTTTTAGGTTGATTTTACACCTTCTTGCATTCCTGTACGAGTGTAATGATGGAATGGTTTGAGTGTGCATTTGTGGTTGTAATTACCATTTCAGTTTGTATCAGTAGGTGTGTTATGGTGAAAGAGTTTGCATCATTTTCCATTTCTCTCTGTAAGTAGTTTGTTTTTCAGTGTCAGGATGAGAGGGGCAAATTTTGGAGTTTGTCACGGTTGTAGAAGCATGGCGCATTATTTCAAAGATTGTTCGAGAAAACTTAGATGCCCATGGTGTCCACGTGGAATTCAAAAATATTTTAAGATTGAAAGGAACACCGGTAACAAGGGGTGATTATTCAAAACTTGTAGTGACGACTACGAATATTTCAACTGGGTTTTAAATGATGAATCAAGCGGTGAATCGAGTACCGTTAATGAAGTAGTGAATGTTGAGGCCAATGAGAAATTAGAAGTTTTGCCAAGCATGTTTGACTCTCTTGCTCGAATAACTGACAAATGAGACGTCGAAATTTCGTTCAATATAACATTTCGTAAGGGAAAAGGACGTGCGGATGAGTATGGGGAAGGAAAGGGCCCGACATCGCATGATTAGTAGTTAGTTGTTGAACAAGTTATATGTTGTGTTCGTTTTGTATTTTCTATTAGAAAATGGTATTGATGTACGTTTGAGTCATGATGCATCTAATGTAGTGACAACTTGTTGTCAAAGTGGTTTGGATGCTTAGTGGAGATGAATGGTTGTAAGCCTAAAGATTATGCATTGTATCTGACATTATTATTTTTACTTATAAACTCCTACACTGCACATTGAAGTCCAGATGATTCTAGTTTCTAGATGTGGATTAGAACTTTTTGCCCTTCGTGAAGGTTTGAGATTAAACTTCATTCTCCATAAGAATTCACCTTTAATATCATTGGAATGTAAATTTTGGCATAATAGGACTCCATATTCTATTAAGAATTCATCTTCTATACAATACTATTTGTACAAAAGCAAATATGATATTTTTCCAACACAAACATTTGATGCATAAACTGTGACTGCTGCTCAAAAGTGAAATCAACAAACTGTTCATTGTAAACGATTGTTGGCTGCCACTATCACCCTACATCACATAACATCCCAAATAAGACTCAGAGCAAATGCAAAAGAATGAACTGAAAATATATACCGAAATGAATGAACAAAATGTCTACCAAAGAGGTCTGCGAATATGAGAACGGTGTCGGCGATGACTGTTGAGATGCCTAAAGATCGGGTGCAACCTCTTCCATAGTACTATGTCTACCACCTCTCGGTCCTTTTCCTGAAGTCGAAGTTGTCTACATGTACATCGAAAATATATGAGAATTTGGATTCGAACTCTGTTTCAATTAATAGGAACAGAATAAAATATTTGATGCATAAACTGTGATTGCTGCTCAAAAGTGAAATCAACAAACTGTTCATTGTAACGATTGTTGGTTGCCACTATCACCCTACATCACATAACATCCCAAATAAGACTCAGAGCAAATGCAAAAGAATGAACTGAAAATATATATTGAAATGAATGAACAAAATGTATACCAAAGAGGTCTGGGAACATGAGAACGGTGTCGGCGATGACTGTTGAGACGCCTAAAGATTGGGTGCAACCTCTTCCATAGTGCTATGTCTACCACCTCTCGATCTCTTTCCTTTTCCTGAAGTCAAAGTTGCTTACATGTACATCAAAAATATATGAGAATTTGGATTCGAACTCTATTTCAATTAATAGGCGAACAGAATAAAATACCTTTGATTTCATCGAACTCGACTCCAAAGGGCATCTTCACCGAAGTTTCATTGGAGCACCCTTCCTGTTCGACGATATGGGATACAGTACGTTCATGTCAGGATTAGTTTGAGAATCCATATAGTGAGAGATTACATGACTAGGATGAGTACCACAACTCGACTTTGTTAGCATGATCTCCTTAGCCTGAACTTTTATCCACTTCATTATTGCACGTGTTCGGAATACCCAAACAAATGTACTAGTGTCATCATTAGATAACATACCACAACCAAGTAGTGTTGATTGCCCATGATGATTGATGCCAACAAAAGAGATATGTTGGATCCGAACTTCTTGTACGCTTGCCTACACCTATTGTCCGCCCAAAATACATTCCTAAGTCGAGACACCTATTCTAAATCCATACGTATATGATTTTCTAGTGGCAGCATCTCCTTTTCCAAGTCGTAATCGTCTTACTTGTTCAATATGATTTCGACAATCCTTCTCCACGAAAGTCATAATCTCATAACCACCTGCTTCCACCACTGCAAAGTTGTAACTTTTGTGCAATAGAATTATTGACATATCATTCACTTCAAGCTTCCATTTCACATTTGCAGTCAACTCTCGATTGTATCGATACAACCTAAACTTTGAAGGATTCGTTTTATGATTGTACTCGAGCTAGGCTGTGTTTACTCTCCAATTTCCATTACTTAATAAAGACGCTGAGATCATTGCCTTACAATCCGTTTGACTTGTTGGTTTTTACTTCAAAGAGTTGCTTGTACTATAACTTCTTCTGCCCTCACGGCCACAAGTGAATGTTACATATTTCACAAATACATCGTCCCCCTTTCTCGAATTTCGTTTCCTAATTGGAAAACCCACTTCATAAGCATAGCTTTTGTAGGACTCAAAAATTTCTTTTTCATCATTGAACATCATACCCACCATAGGTACATTCACATCATCTCCTCCAAAATTATCATTTTTAACTATGTACGCATCGTTCGTGACACTCGCATTCTCAGATTCAACCAATAAATCATGATGCTCGTCTCCATAATTTCTATTCCTGCGATGAAATAATTGATAAGCTCTCGGCAACATAAAAACTAATTACACAACAAAAACAAAGCCCTTTAAGTAATCTGTATAAGGTTCAAACCAATATCAAGTCTTAACATTTTCACCAGTTTGTAAAATCAATATTTGCCATATCAGTTCTTCACACGGTGTACTCACATATGGATTCTTCCCAAGACTTACTCATATTTGAAATGTAATTCCTAAAATCATACACTACACATTACAAAGAATATCGAAGATACCTTTCCATGTAGCTTCCAACTTCATATGTGAAGGAAGATGTTGATTTAGCTTCAGTCACAAGAAATTAAGGCCGGTGGGTGAAACCTTCGTAGGTGAGTGAAATATGCGCAACCGGTAGATTCATCGGAGTTCGAGGTGGACGATTGTGAAGGCTTCAGGTCTCGGTTGTGGTGGAGGGAACCCATAATTGGATTTTGTTCTCGCAACTTTGATCTGGGCAATTGTTCATGAACGTCGGTTGGTGAAACCTTTTTTTCTAACAGTGAAACATGCACCGCAAAGAGGTTGGTCGGAGATGGAGGAGGCGATTTTGAAGGCCTCGGGTCTCGGTTGTGGTGGAGGGATTTTCAATTGCATTTTGTTTTCGCGGCTTTGATTACGGATTTTTGTTCTTTCTTTCTTTTTTTTTTTTTGAAGCCACGTCAGCACAATTCAAAACCCTACGAGTCTCCTGTAAATCCGGTCATGTACGTGTAGACTTACTCTAAAAAAATAGATAGAGGTAATTTATGTGAAAATCTCATCAAAGTCATCTACCTTTAATTAGATACAATCAAGTCGTCCAATTTCAATTTTAATTTGACATTAGTGAATCGATTGTACAAAATTGAAGTTGAATGGCCCCGACAAAACTTTTGTCAAAATTGGTTGACCTAACAATGCAGATGGCAATGTGTTCGAATCAGTTTGTGAGAGCTCGACTCATGAGTGACACAGCTCATTTCTTCACAAGTTTGTGTAATTTGCCCTTTATATTCGTACACACTCATAGGCATAAACGTGTTACACACATACAAATACATTCTATACATTTCAACTCCTCTCGAAGACATGACAACTCGTGGTAACCCAGCAAAATTTAGTTATTAGAAAGAGTAAAAGCTAAAACTCATTTTTGTCTGTGGGCCTATTTTTGTAAATTATTTTATTCACGATTTTGAGTGATTTTTACATTATTTAATTGTCAATGAATTGGATCCACAAATTCATCTTGAAATATAATAGTGGAAAAACTGTTTGCTTCGAAAGTTATACTTTAAACATGATTAACAAAGTTTTGCTTATCAAAATTAATTTTTTCTTTTCTTTTCTTTTTCCTTTTTGGTCACCAAAAAATTAAAAATGCCATTTACAGCACAAACACGAGTGCCAAACTGGCTTAGGCCCATGTTCTGAAGAATCATCGAATTATGATCCAGCTTTTTAACACTGTCATTTCGATGCTATCCCTTTCAAAAACTTTTCAGTTTTTGTGGGTCCCTCTATCCCATGTGCAGCTCTCTCTATTCTCCAATACTTGTAGAGCAGTTGCACTTGCATCGATCCGCCCCACTCTCTAGTCTATTCCCCAACAATCGTGTCTTTCTTTCTCTTCAGAATCCAGTGATCATAATTTTTATCATTCAGAAAAACTCTGCGCAAATTCTGTAAAATAACTCCTTAATCCTTTCTGTTGTGCTGATTTTTCTGTTTAAATTTAAAGCTTGTTTAGATGAAGAAACCCCCCATTTTTGGGTTAAAGCTTCAAGCTTTTTTACTATTTCTTGGTGTTCTGTGTTCAGAATTTTTGTTTGTCGAGTCTCAAACCAGCCCGGATGATGCTCCAGCCATGTTGGCTCTCAAGAAGAGCCTCATTTTACCGGAGAGTCTTGGGTGGTCGGACCCGGATCCGTGCAAGTGGAACCATGTGGTTTGCGCTGAGAAGCGTGTCACTCGTATCCAAATCGGGCACCAGAATGTTCAAGGTACACTCCCTCAAGAACTCACATCTCTCACTCAGCTTGAGCGATTAGAACTTCAATGGAACAATATTTCTGGACCTTTACCAAGCTTGAAGGGGTTTAGTTCACTGCAAGTGTTGATGCTCAGTAACAATCAGTTTACTTTCATTCCTGCTGATCTTTTTACTGGCATGTCTTCTTTGCTATCCGTTGAGATTGATAATAATCCATTTTCTGGTTGGGAAATTCCGGAAAGCCTTAATAATGCTTCAACACTTCAGAATTTCTCGGCTAATTCCGCAAATATTACTGGAAAAATTCCAGCATTTTTAGGAGGTGATGTGTTTCCTGGTTTAACAAACTTGCATTTGGCTCTCAATAACTTGGAAGGGGAGTTGCCATCGAGTTTTTTGGGGTCCCAGATCGAGTCTCTGTGGTTAAATGGGCAGAAACTTGGTGGAGAGATTGGTGTTATACAGAACATGACATACTTGAAGGAGGTTTGGCTTCATGGAAATGGATTTTCTGGTCCATTGCCTGATTTCTCGAGCTTGAAGAATTTGGAGAGTTTGAGTTTGAGGGATAATTCATTAACAGGGCCTGTTCCCTTGTCTTTGGTAAATCTCGACTCCTTAAAGGTTGTTAATTTGACAAATAATTTTTTGCAAGGGCCAATGCCAAAGTTTAAAGACTCCGTTTCTGTGGATATGACACAAGATACCAATAGATTTTGCTTGCCAGAACCTGGTGATTGTGATTCTAGAGTGAATACTTTACTTTCTATTGTGAGATCAATGGATTATCCTAGAAAATTTGCTGAGAATTGGAAGGGGGATGATCCTTGTAACGATTGGTTTGGGATTACTTGCAACCATGAGAACATAACCATTGTAAACTTTCAGAATATGCGGCTTGTAGGTACAATTTCTCCTGATTTTGCTTCGCTCAAGTCACTGCAGAGATTGATTCTTGCTGATAATAATCTTACTGGCACTATACCAGAGGAGCTCGCCACTCTGCCTGTGCTTACCGAACTAGATGTATCAAACGACCAGCTTCATGGGAAAGTGCCGGCTTTTAGAAGTAACATCATTGTAAAGACGAATGGGAATTCTGACATTGGGAAGGATAAGAGTGATTCAAGCTCTCCTGGAATGTCTTCTCCCATTACACCCAAATCTGGTTCTGAAATTGAAGGTGGTTCACAAAATGATCATAAGAAATCTCGAAATTGGATTGGAGTGGTTGTATTTTCTGTAGTTGGGGGTGTCTTTGTGCTTTTTTTGATTGGAGTGGCAGCTTTCTGTCTGTACAAAAGCAAACAGAAGCATTTTAGCAGAGTTCAGAGTCCAAATGCTATGGTTGTTCACCCTCGTCATTCTGGATCAGACAACAATAGTTTAAAGATAACAGTTGCAGGATCGAGCCTCAGCGTTGGTGCTGTTAGTGAAACTCATACTGTTTCTACCAGTGAATCCAGCAACATTCAAATGGTTGAAGCAGCCAACATGGTTATCTCCATTCAAGTACTGAAAAATGTGACGAACAATTTCAGTGAAGAGAATATACTGGGTCAAGGAGGCTTCGGGACAGTTTACAAAGGAGAATTGCATGATGGAACAAAGATCGCTGTAAAAAGGATGGAAGGTGGAGTGATAACTGGGAAGGGGCTAGCAGAGTTTAAATCTGAGATTGTTGTTTTGTCCAAGGTTCGACATCGGCATCTTGTCGCACTTATCGGATACTGTATTGACGGAAACGAAAAACTTCTTGTTTATGAATACATGCCTCAAGGGACGCTAAGTAGGCATCTCTTCAACTGGGCGGATGAAGGGTTGCAACCATTGGAGTGGACGAAAAGATTGACCATTGCCTTAGATGTTGCTAGGGGCGTAGAATACCTCCATGGTTTAGCCCACCAAAGTTTCATACACAGGGACCTAAAGCCATCCAATATTCTTCTTGGGGATGATATGAGGGCCAAGGTTGCAGATTTTGGCCTTGTGCGCCTTGCTCCAGAAGGGAAAGGCTCCATTGAGACAAGAATTGCTGGAACATTTGGATACCTGGCACCCGAATATGCAGGTAAAATTTTTGTGAAATCATTTTTGATCTTGATTAGTTCTAATTTTCAATCTTATACTCAAGTTTGAATAGCTAACATCTTCAGTTATTACTACCATCGCTATGGTCTGATTGCAAATAAGTTAATGAAATTGATTAGTAGTCCATATTGGCAAATCCAGTATTTTCAGCATAGTAAAATGAAAACAATAGATAGTATTAGCCTTTTTGTGTTATACTATTAGTAGCCTCTACAAGAGTATTTATACATCAAATATTTCTGGTTTTTGTTGTTTTTTTCCCACCTGTAAATTTTTTCATTAAATTTGATAATGATAAATTAATGATAATTTTTTCATTAATGATAATTTTTTCATCCAATATTCTTTTGGTAGGAAGAGCACGAAAGCACCAATGACATTGGAACAGTATTTTTTTTTTCCATTGCTTTCTTAGTCAATTAATCGCTCTTAGCAGTTATTTTGGATTAACCAGAAATAACATATCATGCCTGACTGATCTGATTAACTTTCTGCATGTACACTTTCCCAGCCTTTATTGTTTTATATATACATTTTTGTTTTTTTGACAAGAAATGACTACAGAAATACTAGTATAGGATACTATGCTTAAATGTGTGAGACTTTATGCAACAAATTTCTTATTGGCTTTCTGTTTCCACGTGTTCGGCAGTGACTGGCAGAGTGACTACGAAAGTGGATGTTTTCAGTTTTGGTGTGATCTTGATGGAACTGATCACTGGGAGAAAGGCACTCGATGAGAGCCAACCTGAGGAGACCATGCACCTCGTTACATGGTTCCGGCGAATGCACCTGAACAAGGATACATTCCGTAAGGCCATCGATCCCACGATTGACCCCAATGAGGAAACTTTAGCCAGCATCAGCACCGTTGCTGAACTGGCAGGCCATTGTTGCGCAAGGGAACCATATCAAAGGCCCGATATGGGTCATGCTGTCAACGTTCTTTCTTCTCTGGTAGAGCTCTGGAAACCATCCAATCAATGTTCAGAGGACATATACGGCATTGATCTTGAAATGTCTTTGCCTCAAGCACTTAAGAAGTGGCAAGCATTTGAAGGTAGCCATGAGGACTCATCATCTTCATCCTACTTACCGAGTTTGGACAATACACAGACTAGCATACCGACACGGCCATGTGGATTTGCTGAGTCATTCACATCAGTGGATGGAAGGTGATAAAGATGGCAGTTTGATTATGGCAACTAGTATGACTGATTTTACTTGTTCATGTGATGTGGTCCTTCCTTGATGTAATTTATTTCTTAACGTTTTAATTTTCTCCCTTTTCCTTGGTTTTTAGTCTTCACTATTTCGAGTCATGTAGCTGGATTTCTTAGCTTCTTAAAGATTTAGAAACAGATTGAAGGTTTCCCAAATATAAATTTGTTTGTTTTTCACTTGCTAATTTTTGATTTGTGTACTTATATAGAAGGCACCTAGCACAAATGTTTTTCAATACTGTGTTAGGTATACGTATCGAATGAATCAAGAAATGTTTGTTTATTCAATATATATGCACATGTTTATCCAATTATCGTAGTGCATTTTCATTAATTCGAACAAGTATCTTGCTTACTGCTAGCATCAAAGGGGTCTATGCACAAATTTTTATCCAACTATCATAGTGCAAGTTTTATATGTCAAATGTGTGTTTCATGTTGTCGTATGACAGATACTTGTGAACATTTATTTCCTACTACCATAGTGTATGTTGCAGACATTCTAGTAACAAGAAACATAGGGAATGTCAAGGTTCGACTCGGCCAACCAGTCTAAAGGTTGGTCTGGGTTGTCCATTCGAGTCCTTTATATAATCATGGTGGGTATTGTAAACAAGTGTTATATTACAAGTACATAACATTTTACCTAATGAGTTACATAATTGACAAATGGCGGTGACATATACAATAAGAATAATCCTTTAAATAAACAAAAATATGCAAAAAAAAAAAGCACCCCCCCCCCCAATAGGGGGCCTCCATTTGTCAATTATGTAACTCATTAGGTAAGATATTATGTACAACAAGAATAATCATTTAAACAAACAAAAATATGCAAAACAAAGGGATAAGAATAGGGATATGGCAAAAAAATTGGCAAGAGGTATCTGATAGAAGTCATAGAACCAATCTTGTTTGATTTAGTACAATAGGCTGTAGCCACTGGCGAATCTAGGGGAGCCCGTGTCAGCCCTAGCATTTCAAATTCAATCCAACATATTTTTCATATTTAAGTCCTGTCCAAATTAAAAAAAACAGCCCCTTGCACACATGGGTTCCCATTTTGTGTGCGCTTGTCAATGACTGCTTTTATTTCTTCCTTATATTAATTTAGTGGGATGGACCAGAAAAATTAAAAAAGCAGCCCCTTGCACACATGGGTTCCCATCAAGTTTTCTAAGCNAAAAAAAAAAAAAAAAGGCTACTTTTATATTTAGGCATAAATAAATTGTATTGAATGATTGAGTCCACAGAATTTGAATTATTAATAATTACAAGTTAAGCTTACTTATAATGTAATTATTTAAAGCTTAACCAAACATGCACTCTATGTATACTTACAAAATATGTCTTTAGTGATGCACCAACATTAGCTTGTTCCACTGAAGAACTAAATTTTTAATAATAAAAAACGAGAAAGCAGCTTTAGTAGTTTGATTCCAGACCAAATCTCAGATGCAATGGAGTACTTGATAAAAATTTATACTCGCCCATGCAATGGAGCAGTTGAGAAAAAAAATATTGGATTCAGTTTTTAAAATAATTACTGTATTTTAGTAAGCAAAATTATCTTCCAACAAAAAGATTTAGATGCAATCCAATTCTTTAAGAACACAAACTGAAGTTACTGAACTACTTTATTATGGCAGAAACATTTTAAATTTGATCACATAAAAAGTGAATCCATCTATTGGAGATCTTCGTTTCAAATTAGCCTTCAACAGGGGTGGGGTCAAGATTTCACTTTTCGGAGCTGAATTTAAAAAAAAAAAATTAAAAGTTCATTTTATCCTTCTAGAATTAATCAAATCACGGTCAAACGTTTACTTTTGGTCAACTTACATATTTTTAGATGGACACTATCCAGAGGTGCTCACCAATTTAAAACGTTTGGGACCATTTGGGACCAGCACTGTTACAAATCAAAAATTTGAATATAATCTACGCATTTTTTAAAGGATCAGAACCAACGCTGCAATTATCCTTTAAATATGTTTAACGACAAATAATTGTTCGTCTTCGTATCACCATAAAAGGCCCGTCATTGAATGTATTTAACAAAAAAAAATGTTTTTCATTTATGAACATGTTAAAAATTTCATCAATAAAGTATTATATAAATTAACAACATTTTCTTATTGTTAAAATGCATTATTTGTCTTCGGATTCTTATCTTTTGTCATTTTCAATATGCATTTGTCATTAAAGATACTTTCGAAGATCAAACTTATATTTTTTTGTCAAATAAAATGCATTATTTTATTCAATTTTGGCTTTTCATTTAGTCGTTAGATTGATATTTTCTAATGTGTGATTATTACATAAGTAGAATTGAAATGCTTATGACATCATCACAATAAAAATTAAATGCATACCAATAATACTAACCCACTTAGCCCGTGTTTGGCCCCCATTATGATGAAAAATTGGGAAAAATGTAATTTGAAATAGTGGTTTTTTAGAGAATGTGTGGTTAAAAAAAAAGTTATGAATTTACATGTAATATTATTTTATTGCTCAACCCTTCCTCCGACCTTGTTTTATTGTCAAGGCTCAAGCTACTCTTGTATTTTAAAAAAACTCAATAGCAATATATAACTCCTTGGCAACCTCATTTATCTGGCAAAAACAAAGAGTAATTTCAAAACTAATGTACTACATTTGATGGATACTCTAGTATTTTATTAAATTCTTCAGAATTTTGTTAGATGTTTCTTGTTTAAAATATATTTTTTGAGACATTATATAAGGAGGGCTTATACATTGTAATACATACAACTTTAATATGAAATAAACTTGATAATCTCCCCATAAATTCTCTCTATTTTCTTCATCTTCTTCTCTCTTTCTCTCCCTCTTCTTCTTTTTCGCCTCCCTCTTCATCTTTCTTCGTCGATCTGTTTCTTGTTCCATAATGTTCATGCATCCTACTTCGCCTTGTGGGTTTTTTTAATCTTCTTTCTCAACAATTTGGATATAATAAGATGATAAGTATCTATATAAAAATAAGGAGCACAATCAAGTCATGATTTTCCTACTCCTAAGGAAAAGGTACTTCACTTTTGGATCAGATCGAGGGGAGTTGAAATCTGTTGTTCAATTTTTATTGTCCACTTAAGTAATTATTGACAAATCATTTTTAAATTAACATGTCGTCTTAAAGTTATCCTCATTAACTTCACCACTAACCCATGAAATTAATATCATATTAATTTAAAATGACGTGTTAATAATTAATTGGATGGATAGCGGATTGGATAACAAAAATTGAATAACAGATCTCAACTCGATTGAGGGGAAGGTGGAATATGAACACCTAATGCATGCATTTAACAATGGTGGACAATACAACTTATAGATTTTGTACAATTATAACTCTTCTCACTTTTAACCACATAATGTTGAATAAATAAATAAATTATAT
>CAIGRB010076405.1:7185-42584 GCA_903798255.1 Fraxinus quadrangulata
AATAATTTAACATCACTCCAAATAACGTTTGGTTGACATGAAAAAGTCAATCGTAACACTCAATTTGGAACTACTTACTGTATTTGAGCCAACAAATGATACAGCTCTAATATCATCATCATCATCATCATCATCACATATAGCATTAACAATGTCCTACAAGATAAAACGCGAAAGATACAGAATGAAAGCTATATGTACGTTACAGATCCTGGATGAATAAATGACCCTTAAAAAAATGGTTATTTTCGGGTTTGAAATGATTACTGGTGTCATTAAAGAAAACAGCGTTAGAAAATCACTGAATGAACAGAACATACATTAGTGCCATGTACAATATTCAGGACACCATTTGGCAAACCAGCCTCCATGGCCAACTCGGCAAGAATCATAGAAGCCCCTGAAACAAAATAAGGAGCTAAACATTAGAAAATTCGAAGCAATCCAGATGCCAAAACGTTTCCAAATTAACTGCAGACAATAATTTTGAAGTTGAAGAAATGTCTTGTGCATCTGATTTCCTCATATTGATAGCCACACTAATAAACATTAACACAAAAAATACCAATAAAACAAGGTTAACTGAGAAACATGACGTATGAATGTATACAGAGTTGAATGCGATAATGAATTGAGACAATTTTCAGATGGCTAAACGCGTCAGGAAGCCAGTGCATAAGGCTGGAGTGAATGCAGCCTTAGAGTGAAATCTACTGTGTTTCACTGTTTTGAGTAATTAATATAAGTATAACGGTTGGAGTTAACTTACCACAGAATTATATGAAAAAGTTGTCAAAGTTGGCCAAGTCACAAATGCTAGATAAAGAATGCAATCAATGCATTGATAATCTTTAAAAGGAGTAGTTCACGCTCACTTCAAATAAATTGTCAAGTTGCTATACATTTAGATACAGATGTAACTAAATAATCAGTGAGATGCCAATTAGATAAGTTTCATCAAAAGAAAAAGTAGTACGAACGTCTTCAATGTGTACAGACTACGGTCTATTGGTGTGCTGGTACAAGTTTATATACTCTGAGCAATATCTCACCAAGCTAAAATAAAAAAGAGAAGTCTATCGTTTAAAACTATTCACATTTTCTACGCAATAAAAAACTCATATCAGCTTAGGACAATATAGTCTTAGCCAGTGAGGATCCTAAATTATTCTTTTGATCCAGAATGCCAGATGCTAAAACATTGGGAAGCAAACAACTGATTCAGTAATACACCAGATTACTTAAAGAAAATAGTCACCTGTATCATTTTCAGATGGCTTTAGGATGAAGGTATTTCCACATGTAACTGCAACAGGAAACATCTGCATGAAGTTGCACACGAGATTAGAAAGAGAAAAAGTTCCTATACTAGATTGATTTACTAGAACATCAATATTATTTCCCCCACCAAACAAAGGGAAGAAAGACATGATATGATAAGAAAGGAAGGAAGGAAAGGGGCGTCGATAGATCTGAATGAAATGG
Source organism: Fraxinus quadrangulata (assembly GCA_903798255.1). Classification (NCBI taxonomy): domain Eukaryota; kingdom Viridiplantae; phylum Streptophyta; class Magnoliopsida; order Lamiales; family Oleaceae; genus Fraxinus; species Fraxinus quadrangulata. The sequence goes on from CAIGRB010076405.1 coordinate 8,671, forward strand.
AAAGCACTTGAGAAAAATAAAAGAAAGCAGATTTACCCATAAGGGAATCATTGCAGGGAAATTAAAGGGACAAATCCCAGCACAAACACCAAGAGGTTCTCTAATGCTATAGGTATCAATTCCGCTTGACACATTGGAAACATACTCTCCCATTTGCAGTGTCGCCATCCCACATGCACGTTCCACCACCTCTTCAAGAAAATGAGCACAATGATTTAGAACTCAACAGCAATGATTACAGAGTTCAGTTAGAATAAAATGAAAAGAATTCATGTATACACACATATACATATTATAAAGGTACTAACCTAGCCCACGGAACACGTCACCCTGTGCATCCTTAAGTGTCTTCCCTTGTTCGGTGGTAATGTTCAAGGCAAGCTTATCCTAGAATGAGAATTGTAATAGTTCTAATCAGTATTAATCACAAGTAGAATAAAAACCAATTAGATAAATCAATTCAACATGCTAACCATGTTTTTACGAATAAGATCTTGCAGATTAAACATAACGTGCTGCCGTGCTGTTATTGGTGTGTTCCGCCACGATGGAAAGGCCTGTTTTGCAGCAGATACTGCAGATTTGAACTCCTCTTTTGTAGTTAACGGTACTTGTGAAACTACCTCTTGTGTTGCCTATGATATCAACCAATCAAAGAAAATAAACACTAAAGAAATACTGATAACTAAATATAAAGAAATTCTATTGTTACAATGTTCATTCACTAACCGGATTCAAGACATCAATTGATTCTGATGATTCTGAATCTACAAAGCTACCACCGACAAGATTTGGCACTCTAAAATAAAAAAAGAATAATGCAATAATTAACCCCAAAGGTTGATGCATACACTCAGTACATGAACTTAGCAAGTGAAAAAGAAAAATAATGAAAACTAAAACTATGACTATGACATTCCTGCTTACTCTTTTTTTACCTAACATTCATGGGTTAGAGGCTCTTTTTTAACAACTTTGACACCCTTTTGTTCCTTATATTCTTCCACTTCACGCTAAAGTGACCATAATTGGAATTCCCGAAGCAGACACATATTATAAAATTCAATAATTCACATTATCCATTTTCATCTTCCACAGGTGCTTTATTTTCAGAATATCAAATACAATAAGAATGGAAACCACTGGAAACGAACTACTATTGTATCAAACAAATCAGAAAAGAAAAATTACTCACAAGCGAATTTCCATTTCTCCACGACGGTTCGGCAGCAGTTGAAAACTGAGAATTCGCAAGCGCAAATATCCGAGGACTCAACAGCCTCACGTTCCTAACTAAAGAAACACCAAGACGCAAAAATAAACACACGTAAACAATAATCAAATCAATGGTTAGGGCTTCAAGTTGCAAGTCAACCAATTCGCTATAACGCATACAATACCCATAATCATCAAATGATCGGATAAACAACAAAATTATACACACGCTCAACAGCTCAAGAATTAAATTAAATACCTCGTTGAAGTGCTTGCTTCAGCACCACCATCGCGAATGTTTGATGAAACAGTAATCCTGTTGCCATCCTCTGGCTGTATACTGCCTCACTGTAATGTATGCCTCTGAGGAGATAGAGATCAGCTTGCAATTACTTATAATTTATTTTGAAAATAAGTAGAATTTCTATGTAATTATAGATGACAGTGGGCCATGGGATTCTTTGATTGTTTTATCAAACACTAGTTTTTAACTGTGGATGCACGGGTTGTATTATTTTTAAGGTTATATTAGAGTGTTTTGTTAGTGTGTTGTGAATAAAATAGAAAGCTTTGTATTTGTTTTGTTAGTTTAATTTTTGTTAGTGTATTTCTGAAGTAATAATGGTAAGACGCTTGGAAATTCAGAAGATTTGCTTGATTTCTCTGCGCATTGAGGAGAGTTTAAATATGCAAGCATTTATGTAGTTTTTCAAAGAAAATGAAAACTATATATAACAAATATAGTTTACAAACCAAAATGCATGAATATGATATCACATATTATCAGTGGAATTTATCCTAAGATTTTGCTATTTCTCCTAAATTTGTTGAATCAATCTCAAATTTTTGGCAGTGGCTCTTAATAGGCTACTAAGAAGCTATAAAACATAGGAACAACAATAAATTGCATATCATTCATGTAGATACAAAGCCATACTAAGTATGCATTTCTAGTTCTTCCTTTATCCCTATGGTCAAGCGAAGTACATTATGCACAAAAAACACCAAACGGTATCGATATGTAACCCATACATGAATGACATAAACCATTCTGTCCATTTCATCAGAGCTCGCACCACTTGGCACCAAATAAAAATAGAAACAGATCGCACCACTTGAATTCCACAATATCTATCTACTTCAATAATCACTCTGACTTGGCACAAAATATCAGTGATAATCCAAGCCTAATCAAGATGTTTGATGCATTTCTTATTATAAACCAATCTCAGTTTCTTCCTTGAATTAATCAAAGGACAGACCAAACATAGTTACAAGCCCACAACATATACTTTTGTATTTGACAGAGATGAGTTGTGTTAATTGGTAGGAAACTCCAAAGCATATTTCCCTCCACAAAAAAAAAAGTAGAACTGAAATATCCATTATATAATGACATGAAATATTTGTCATTTGGATCTAAAAACGTATTTAATACTATAATGACACTAATGGGAAATTGAACGACATTGAAATAGTAAATAACATAATGTAACTTACGTTTTATTAGCACCTATAGAAAACAACAAGAACATACCATCACCATGATTTCTGGGGCTCTTAAGGACCTCATTGTCATTTGATGGATAAGACTCCTCTACTTGACAGGTACAACAAAGCCACCTACACATCCTTGTTCTTTTTCTCTAATGAAGATCATCTTTGGAGCTAGGTTTCTCCAGTGGTACAAAGTAACCAGGAGGAGGAGCATGTGACTACACCATATCAGTTAAACATGAAAATAAGTGAACACCAAAAACAACATTCAGAGTGAGTGCACTATCTGTATTTGCTATAACGGTCACATGAACCCCCTTACATTCACCCCCAAAACAAAAACGTAAAATAGATAAACAATAAGAAATCAATACAACTACAAATGTACACCAGATTGTCTACTTTCTTGTTAAGCTTTTTGCTACTTGAAACAATTCCATAGGTTGTTGACAATGTTCAATATCCTCGATAGTCCTTGCTAAATGGAAATGTAACCCGAGATTGGATTTAATTTATTCTATTGAATGTGAGATTAGAGGGCTATGTGCCTGTTTTTCTATGTTTTTCAGTGAACTAAATAAAGAAATCTAATTTGGCTATAGAAATCTAACTTATATCATCCATGGTAATCTAAAACTGTCACCAATTTTTTTAACTTTTGATATGATAACTTCCATAGGTAATAATCAATATCATTTTAATATGGATTCTTATAAAATGGATTATCTGATAGAGATGTAAGCAGTCTATTTATCTTAAGACAAATAGATTTTTAAATGGGATTAGAGTATAAATGAAGTCAATCATATTGATCACTAATTATGCAACCTGTACATGGATGTCACCGTGAGAGGAAAATGCTTACAAAAAGCATATCTTTGTTTAATTGAAACTTCAGAGTTATATTTCAGCTACAGAAGCACAAGCCATATTTATCAGTTCAAAAAATAATCACATGAAGAACCACTTCTCTTCTTTTCATATATAACTGAATTAAAATATTGGTGATTAGAACAAGAATGTATAAAACAATTTGTTAGGAGGAATTTAACTGCATCTTGATTAACTATTTTGATCATAAGTTTACATATCGAAAGAGAAAAAATAAAAGATCAATAACATAATTATATTTGAATACGTACCTAGTTGTTTATTTTTTTAAAGATGAATAATTAGGCTTGTTTGTAGTTTTTCCAACGTTTGCTTGTTGCTTGCGTTAGCAATTGTTGTTTGACTTTTTTTGGAGAGTTTATTTTTTCTTTTTTGGAAAACTTTTGTTTCAGGCAGCTTGAATTTGTAATGTTTGCTTCACTTACAACATATTAAATAAGTAAGAACATTTGAAAGAAATGTGAAGATAAAAATAACTATATAAAAACTTGTATATATGCAAGAAACATACGAAGATATGCATATTAAGCTTGATCACTTTGAATTTGAAATAGAAAATATATATATAAAAAACTGCTATATATGATTAGTAGGAAAAAAGGTTGGAAATAATATAGATGATTAAAATAAAATATTTATGAGTACCTTGTGATGCTTCAAAATTAAGATGATCGAGGATGTAGAAAATATTTATTGAAATAAATATCAACTGCAATTTTTCGATCCGTCAAATCTTTGTCGATAAGATGTTAAAAAAAAAAGTCCGTGCTCGCTAACATGGTGCCCGTTTGTGTCAGCGTAAACTCATAACAAAAAAAGAAAGAAAGAAAGAAAAAACCATCTTAATTGTTAACACTGTTTAAAAAAAAAAAACCACACCGTAGACGTCTCCACGGTTTGATTCATTAAATAATAAAGCAAACATCAAAATTTGAAAATGTATAGCAAAGAAGTTGTAAAAGGAGGTTAGCAACCTTTGTTTCTATTTTGAAGAATTTGATTTTTATCTTTTCTGTAATGGAAAACAAATTGACAATGGCCCGAAAGACGGGGTTCGAAAGAGTAGTGGGGCTCAAGGGCAAATTTAACTTGTATAAGAACTACCGCAGACATGGTGTTTGTACATCGCCGTGTGTGTGCAATTTTTTTTTTTTTGCTTCATTTTTTTACCTAAAAATCATAATAATTTTATGCTCTAATACGTCGTACATGGAGAAGATATTTATAAAATATCAACTGCAATTGACGGCTGAAGAAAATATTTACCAATTATAGTCAACAAAGATAGCAAAATATGGAGGGAATGACTGTAGCAAAACCAGATGGGAAGAGGTTCAAGTGTAAAAAGTAACGTGACAAAAATGAATAGTGAATCTGTTGTTCACTCTTTTAAGGTAGAGGTGATAAATAAATAATTGGGCAAGTTTTACTTTTTTTACAAGTCTATAAAACAATATCAAATTCAAGTTTAGATGAAATTTTACATACTTAGATCTTAAACGAAATAGTTAAATTTAGGAGCTTCTATCACCGAAAATCTTCTCAACATTATTAGTGATATTACAAGTTAGTATATAACTTAAAATTTGTAATATATTAATTTTAAATAGTCAATTTTCATCAACTTGTCTATGAAAAAGTAACTTTATATGTACTTTATCCACTTGACCTCTAAAACAGTAGTTTTATATGTACTTTTGGTAGAATAAAATGAATAACAAAGGAAAATAACTAATAAAAGAGAAAAAGTAGGGAATAATAATAATATATTTAACTTTTCCATATTCTAACTTCCAAGTTTTATTTGCAAATCAAATTTAGCTTCTAACTCTTTAATATTAATTTTCAACTACATATTCTTTAAATAAAATATTTTATATGTGGACACTTTTTTTTTAAAAAAAAAATCACTTCTTACATAAACTATTTGAAAAAATTCCACAACAAATAGACCCTTAATATTACTTTCTGGTAAACAGGATTGAGACTTCGATCCACATGCTTAGTCATATCTAAATGAGTGTTTGGTGAATATTAAAATTAGATTTTTAATATATTATGATAAAAATTGTTGAAAATTGTGGTTAACATTAATTGTTTGACTTTAACTTAAATTAAAATTTGAAACAAACAGAGTCTAAAGACTATTATCAAAATAATTTACTTCAAATTGGTGATTATCCTAATAGATTATTCTGAATTGAAATATGCACTTGACAGTGAAATTGCCCGATTAAACCAATTACACAAAGATGTGTGCAGATGCAACTAATCTTTCTTTTTGTTCAATTATATCTTAATTATTGTAGCGCAGAAGATTGATAACTGTGAACATTATTAAAGAAAACAAGCTAAAATCTTGTTCATAGTACTTTTTCACTACTCTATTCGTAACACAAATGTGCACTAAAAGTTTAGCGTCCAGTGCGATCCGTCCAATGATGCTAGCCCTGAAGATATTCCATCAGAATTCAGAATGTCCCTCGAATGTTCAGCAAGAGATTCCCCTTCACTACTTGGAAAATCCTTTGAATGCAACGGTATAGACACCCCTTCCCTACTGTGAATATCATTCGGATGCAATGGGAGCGACACCACTTCATTATTCGAGAAATCTCTCAAATGCAATCCCAGGGATACAACATCGTTACTCGGGAAATCTAGTGACTGCAATGTATTATGTTCTTCACCATTATTCAGCCGATCATTTGACATTATGGTTGCAGATGTTCCATTACCAGAAAAGTCTTTCCATTGCTGAGTTACTGTTTTCATCTTGGTGTAAAATTGAACTCCAACTTTACCTGCAACTCGTGGGAATACCATTTACAAATTAGGAACAGAGCACTCTTACAGATCGACAGTTGCTCAAGTGTTATACCGTAGAAATTGGTATCTCCGGTAAATGATGCCTTGGACCCGAAAAATGAGAACAACGGTAACGGTGTTGGAACAGCCAGATTGATGCCAATCTGAGTCCATTCAAAGTTCATATCAGAGCTCAAAGTTAAAATAAGTTGTTCAAACTGCTTAAAGAAGATAGTTAACATGGTGAAAAAGGCACTTACTTGCCCAGACTCAACCTCATTCTGAAATTTTCTTGCAGCAGCACAGGAGGATGTAAATATGGAAGCTCCATTTCCATGTCTACTCCAAGAAAATAGAACAAATTAAATCAGACGAAAACTGATGTACGAAAGATACAAAAACTCGTGGATATAAGCAGAAGCCATACTTGTTTCTGTTTACAATGCTTATTGCCTCTTCTAAAGTTGCAGCCTGAGCACGAGAAGTCAATAAGTAAACAATTATGTGACTAAACATAAAGATATAAGCAGCAACAAACTAGACATGCTATATGTGTAAAATAATAGATCGACCTGCATACAAAGAAGAACTGGACCCAAAATTTCCCCCTGCAGACACCAAGATTAAAATTTATCAAGGTTTGCATTTCCTCTTGCCAATGCTCATAAACTATACACAAGGTTCTCAGAACAAGAGACCAGATACCATGTAACCCTCCATGTCTTCCGTAACATCAGTCAAGATTGTGGGTCCAACAAAGTTTCCCAGCTCATATTTAGGAACCTATTTTATTCAACAATAAACAGTAAGATAAATAAATGGACTCATACTTTTCATTCATTAATAGTAAAACACCAGTGGGGGAAATAAATACCAATAAAGGCACAACAAGAAAAATACAAATAAACATTTATTTGTCTCTCTTAAGTTTCAGTCTGGCATCTCTATAATCTGTACCTCAATGTGTGCCAAATTATTGCTCCTTTTACAGCCTTCAATTTATTTATAATAATAGTTTCGATATTAGTTTCTCTAAATTTTTTTCTTTTTATGTTTCTTTTGAGTGTGTACTTGGATAAGCCAGCTGATAAACACACATCAGGTATCATATGCGTATTCTGCATCTGAAAAAGTAGAAATGTAGAGCAGGAAGATATACCACAATTTTTCTCCCATCGAGGACTAATTGAGCACCATTGTCAACAAATGTTTGCACCACCCTGGATATCCGTTCCTTAACCTAGGACATATGCCAGAGATAGCACATTACATATACTAGGCAATAAGCGGAATGAGGAGAACCGATAGCCAATAGACAATATAGCTTTGCTTGTATTACCAAAAGCAACAATTGCAAAACATTTCATAATGCCATAGCATCCTCGCTATCCAAATTTATTTGAAATTGATAAAGCAACAATATCTATGACCGCACCTGCTTACTAATCACTGGACCAACGTCAACACCTGGTTCAGTTCCAGCATCTACTCTGAGTGCCTTGGCACGCTCCACCAACTTATCTTCCCTGGGGTGGATATTAGAATAATGTCATACTAATAAATCGAATTTCCACTCCCAAGCTCATTATAAAAAGCACTGTTAAGTGTTAATCGAATACAGTTGGTCAACTAACATTAAGAGAAATCAAAAGAATCAAATAAGACCAGAATAGACCCCAAGTGATAAGTGCTGCTAAAGAATATAAAGACGTACACGTATCATGATGATCTAGGCAAAGTTCTACATTTCTTATTGTGTAAAAATAAGGCTACTGAAATTTACACACTTCAGCTAGACCACTGAAAATTGTGTTAAGCAGGAGATAAAGCAGATTAAAGATAAGGTGAAAATGAGGTTATGAGAAGGTCATGTAGTGTAACTGGTAGCTCTAATCTCTTTTCAAGTTTTCATTCTGTTATAAATAGACCCATTGCCAGCTACTTCTTGTCCTTATGATCCATTCCCCTCTTGCAAATAATTTAATTCCAGCAATTTCTAGTTAAAACATTAAGATGAAAGCATTGCATCACCTTCTGATCCAGGCCAAAAGCTTTTTCCTTGCCTTTTCAGGCTTCACAAAATATTTACTGGGTATTTAGGAGTTATGTCTTTTAGACTAAATTCCACTAAAACGCTTGTGATTTAACATTTGCATATTTATTCATGACTGGAGACATTCAACATCTTCTAAGATGATGTAGGAGATGTTTTGAATTGTTCAGCCATCATCAGCAATTAAGCATACAAAAATATTTTCTCAACCCAAACTACCTTGGGGATAAGCAGGATTGCTCAGGTTTTTCTCCCTGATGAACAAATTTCAACAGAACCAAACAAAATAATCACGCAAAACTAAAGAGAATAAGTATAATACCAAGATTTTGAGCCTCCAACAAAGATGAGTGCTGTACACATTTGTACTGAAGAACCAAAACCAGCAGTAACCAGAGAACTCAAAGTCGCCTCCATGTTCGCATCTGGCATCACTACTGCATGACTCTTGGCACCAACATCGATCTGAAGAGAATAGCCAATTAACTAAGGCATAACAACCCAAACAATCTTGATATATCCAGAAAAAAAGACCAACACTAACTATTCTCTAGCAACTAGAGCCCACGCAGCTACCAAACTGGAGAACTGCTCTACCTGAACACACTTACTGTTGACAGATGCTCTAGCATGAATATACATTCCTGGCTGGAAACAGACAAAGTAACTATGTAAGGATATAACTAACACGTAAATAAATGGTATAATCATAACAAAATAATGCATATAAGGCAAGATAAGTGAGGCCATAAAACTTGTGCATTATTTAAAAAGATGTGTCTACTTATACACCATAACCTAATACATAGGATGAAACATAATGTTTTGGCATGCCATTAGAGTGTGGATTATTAATTCAAGATCACTCACAGAGTAAGGATGGAGGGGAAAAGTAATGATCAATGGAGTGAGTGAGGCACTAGCCAAAAGTATGCAATGGTTGGCGTTGCAAAGTTACCAAGTGCTCACTTCACACAGTTGGGGACACCTCTAGAAGAGGTGTAAGCCACCTCTTATACACCACATCATGTATCCATACAAAGCCACATAAATGATGTAGGCCAAGAGGTAAGTGCACATGTGACAATGAGCCGCAGGTATGCTAACAAGCCCTTAGTCATATTGTATATGATAGGCTACCCGCTGAAGGGGATAAGGTTCCAAAATTTGGGATCTTTTTATATTTGTGTAGGGGTCAGAAGAAAAGATGTCAGGGCTTTGGTACAGGTAGATTATAAAAGACACTTCCTGCATAAAATAGTGAAGATATTATTAAGTGACTTGTAAGAATGGTTGGATCATCCCAACAGTAACCATCTAAGCACTCTGAGGCAGAATATCAAGTGATGCCAAGGAGTATGAAATCCATTTTGCACGTATGAGGTAAGTTTTTTTAACCACCATCCTCTTACTGTCTTTCTCCATGTACATGGAAAGGAACACTATAGACTTAAATTCCTTTCTCCACAATCTACCATGCAAATCACATTCTGAAGCAGCATTCCTAAAAGAACATTCCAACTCCTTTTATACTGCATTCACTTCTATATGACTGTCATAATGTCATTCCAATGATATCCAGCAAATATTGTTGCTGTACATAAACTTACTGCATCTGAACCAACATGTGACACAGCTTTAATATCTTCATCCTCGCAGATAGCATTAACAATGTCCTGCACAGATGTCAAAAACAAAAAATAATCAGTTAAGTGCATAAAACAATAAAAATAAGTTGATGTCATGTGGTTCAACACACAGTCTAAAGGAGTAGAAGTAGGAAAAAAAGGCAACTGCACCTTCTGGTAATACCATACCAAACTCCAATATGTCAAAAATCCAAATATTAAATTCAATGGCATACAGATAATGGTACCAGAAATGATTACATCCCTTGGACTCATTTCAATACAAGGATATCAAGAAGTACAGATTTTAACTAATGACAAACTTAAAGCTTACATTGGTACCATGTACAATATTTAAGACACCATTAGGTAGACCAGCTTCCATTGCCAACTCAGCAAGATGCACACATGCCCCTGAGAGCACAAATAAATGAAGAATGAAGGAAAGAGTAGAAAATATATGAGTATCACAAACAAAGATTTGCCATGCTTCTTAAGAAAATAATGATAGTTTTACACCAAAATTAGTATATATGGCAAATTTCATGCACAAGGGACTGATTGACAAACAAATACATTTATAAACTGAGAGAACATTTCGCAGTACAACTCTATAAAGAAAATAATCAAAATGATTAACATATCTTAAACTAAAGATGTCTCGATTTTTTAAAACTCATTGCATCCTTTAGTTATTACCTGGAGCTTTCTCTGATGGTTTTAAAATAAAGGTATTGCCACATGTGATCGCAATTGGAAACATCTGCAATAAAATTGTAACACTTAAGGAAAAAACACAAGAGAAACAAGAAAAGAATGCATGCGATCATTGGAAAAAATGTAAAAGCAAAAAGAGTCAATAAAAAAATTCAACTCCTAAAGAATAACATAGCAATTATTAGAAGTGAGATTTGTAACTTAATGAGAACTGAAAATTAAACCAAATGATCGTAGGTGAGATCTTAATTTAAGATACATGCCTTCCCAGATGTTCTCAGTTCCCGTATCTTTTTCACTCCATTTTTCTCAAACTAAGGCACTGTCCAGTTTAGGATTTTAGAAGATGTCTAGTAACCAACAAGAGCTCCACTTTTCTCACCCCATCAGGATTTTGTACTCCATAATTATCCATCCCAATTCACATCCAAACATAGTGGCACTAACTCTACTTGATTAAGCGGTTATCTTAGGATGCATCATTTTCATCTCCTGCAAACTATATTCCATTCTAGCAAGGGCATTTAGACTATTTACAAGCTCACTAGTATTCAATAATAAAAGTGAACATACTGAATAAACAACTAACGGCATATGGAAGAGATGACCGGAGAGAAATAACAGCTTACCAACAATGGGATCATGGTGGGAAAACTGAAAGAACATATTCCAGCACAAACACCAAGAGGCTCCCGAATGCTATAACTATCAATTCCATTTGATATATTTGAAACAAAGTCCCCCATCTGCAACATTGCCATTCCACAAGCATTTTCCACCAGTTCTGTGAAACAAAATGTTAACTATTGGAAATGAAGATCTGGCAACACTTGAGAATGTTGATTTTTGTTAGGCAGGGAGAAGATTTCGAACCAGTTCTATTTTTATTTATTGGTAACTGTCATCCAGACTATTCACTTTTCTAAACATTATGGACTATGGACAAATAGGTAATTAGAGAAAGCCCTTTCGTGAATAATGAACTTCACCAATCTTGCCAGCTTTAGCCTCTGTTTGGTTTGGCTAAAAATCAGATTTTCAGTAGATTTCGATTAAAGTTAATAAAACGTGGGTGGTTGAAAAGTTGATAAAATTCGTGGGTTTCATAAAATGTGGGGTTGAAAATTAGTTTTAAAAATTTGGGCTACACAGGGGCTTGATAAGATTCAGAAACACTTTCAATTATCTCTCTAGCATCTATTTCAATCAAATTCCAACTAAATATGTTTGATCAAGGCATTCCATTTTCAACTCTAGATCCAATTAAATTTAATTGATGGAGAATTACACAAGAAGAAGATAAAGGAGCTCACCAATCCCACGAGACACGTCATTAAATGCATCCTTTAATGTCTTACCCTGCTCCGTCGTAATAATGCTGGCAAGCTTATCCTGGAACAGAATTATAGTGTCCTATTAATCAATCTTCGAAAATTGATGAAAAAATCAATGAGTAGAACTACACTTACAATATCTCTCCGAATAAGCTCATGAAGTTTGAACATGATGCGTTGACGGGTTGCAACTGGTGTATTCCGCCATGATGAAAAAGCTCTTTTTGCTGAAAATACTGCAGCCTTAAATTCCTCAACAGTTGATAAAGGAACTTGAGCGACTACTTGCTGTGTAGCCTATAATTCATTGGGAAACTATACGTGTTAAAAGCTGATATAAAGAAAACAGACAAAGTTTGTAAAATGTTATGAACTTACAGGGTTTAACACATCAATAGACGTTGATGATTGCGAGTTAACAAATCTACCACCAATGAGATTGGGGACCCTCTGCAAGATATATCATTAATAATTCAGATTGGATACCATGTCAGCATGTGAAGTTGGTGATTACTTAAGCATTTATAGGAAGGGTTGCCTATCTACACAATGGCAAGCTCCTGCAACAATATCCATTTTTGGGAGGAAGGTAAATCTATTTGGTGGAAACAGAATAGCAGATATAAAGTAAAAGGTGGAGAATCGCGCGAACTGGAGGTCCTAAAAAGGAGGGTTTGATTAGGGCATTCTTTTCGAAGAGATGCAGCAATTCCCCAAAACTTTCAAACATATGTGAAGCAATTTTTTTTTTTCCATGGTTAATACAGCCCAAGAATTTCGTTTCCAGCATAAATGTGTGGTTTTAAAACTTTGAGAACCCATTCTTATGGCCAGCATCAGAAACCCAACATCCCCTATTGCTTACTACAACTAATAATTAAAAATATCTGCTGCCTCAACACTCCCAACCTTCCAAAATGAAAGCATACTACAGAAAAACTACCGAGTTGGAGTGTGTAAAATTACTGGGGGATAGCGCTTCTTCCATGATGGCTCAGTTGATGTTGAAGGCTCGGAGTTTCCTTCTGCAGCTGTAAGAGGTCTCAATGTCTTCAATCTCCTCACTACATCACCGGCATAAAATAGTTTCGTCACGAGGAAGTGACAAGTATGAGAGATTGTCTTGTTTCACTACTTATGTAGCATCTCAACATCTTCAGAATATACATATAAATAAATAAATCTGGTGTCTCCACTAGGACACATGATTTAAAATTCTTGCCATGCACCCATTGTCCCCCAGCTCTAAAGAAAAAAGAGGAAAAAAAAAAGCAAAGACGAACAGATGAGAAAATGACAAACGGGTGTGCAAAACAGAATGGAGGGAGGGCAACAGAAAGGGAGAGAGGTAGAACCCAAAACATGAAGAATGTAACATGCATAACTGCATGATATTAATCGTGAAAAAAACATCATTTACTTGTTGGAGGAAATCCAAGAGTTTAACCCCATAAGTAGTGATGTGTTGGAAAAGCAATGAAACACATTTATGATTTATGCTTGGTTTTAATTTGCAAATTTGTTTGAGAGATCTGGCTCAGATTGTTTTTGCCATTTTGGAAGATTACTAATTTTCAAGCTTTTAGATAGATTTTTCTCTACTAGCTTTTATGAATCTGAAAACAGCAAGGCCGGTAAAGTTTTACAAATATGTATGATCGCTATCATGAGTCAATTTGATTCAAGAGAGTGCTAAAATCTATTAAAACAAACACCTTAATAGGCATTGCTTGTGAGATAGACTCTTCTATCATCCTTGTAGGACGATATAGCTGGTGTACCCCCTTCTGATGTGCGGGTCCTTTCATGTCTTCTAATGTGCTTAGGGGCACCATGCTGAGCCAACCTAATCTCTTCTTATTGTGAAGAAAATCCTTCTTTCCTTGAGAAAATGAGGTTTACACTTAAATTAATCGAAGGTCATGGATTACTATAAAAGTGCAAGAGGCTGACACAAGGTGGTGAAAAGATTATAATTTCTCTCAGATAAATGTAAATATCTTGATATTTTATGAGTTAATAGATAGTAACTACTCCAACCATGAAAAGGATAAAGCAGATAATCAAATCGCATAAATGTTAAAAAATCCAATTTTACAAAGTATTATAAAGGAGACTGAACCTGTAGTGTTCCCCTGCCGGAGCTTGGCTTTAATGTTATAAACATGCTTTGGTGTTGATAAGAGTTCAGGATTGCTTTGTCTTAGTCTTTTTAGTATTTGGCGTGGTTTTAGACCCGCTTCTGTCATCTCTTTGATTAACCCTACTTCTTTCTCATTAAAGCGACGAGCAGAGGGATGCTCGGAGATGTCCTTCATTGGTTCATGGTTATGTGAACCATTCTTAACAGTAAGTACCCACAAACCATCCTCCCTCTTACCAACAAGTTCAAAGGGACAATTTGTAAGTCGAGAGCCAGATTTTCTTTTGCGTGCATGTTCGCCAGAGGCCTCATCAATGGATTTACGCCTATCTCGATAAACACCTCCTCTATCACAACCAAGGACTACAACTTTGTCCTTCTTCGATTGTTTGATGGTAACAACATATCCCTGGGATATGGCAAACTCCCCAACATGTTGAATAAGTTCCTCACGGTCAATGAAACTCCCAGGTGGAGGAGGAAGCATCTGCAATGCGTCACTCAACTCCATGTAACTGGTCCCAGCCAATTATGGGGAGGACAGACCTACATAAAAGGTGAAATTAACACTCTCTTTTGAACACGATCAATAAGACCTTCATACTCTGTCTTTACATTTGTTATCTGCAATGCCTGAAATTATCGATACAGGCTTTAACTTAGTTCACTTTCATCAAAACCTCAAATCATTATACGCTCCGCATTTGAACTATTCCAGTTGAGCATTTTCAATAAAATTTGAACAAAATGATAATAATCTCGCGGCTTAGAAATTAGAAAAACAACTATTGACTCCACAATTGATATTAGTTCATTAACGTATAGGTAAGTTATATTAACAATTAGACGAATTTCTCGAGGATTGATTTTTCTATTGGGGAATTAGAAGATACGGAGAAGGAGAAGAGGGTGTACCAAAGACGGAGATGTGACGACGTTAGGTTTTCGTTTGTTCTTTCAGCGTTCCTCTTTTCCAGTCCGGCAGTGAAAATGGCGCCGTTTGCTTTCTCTGTAAAAGAGTGTGGAAACAATGATTTGAGTATTGGAGATAGCGATATCCCATTTCCACGGGCTTCTTAGCCCTAATTCGCGGCCCCGATTAATTCAAAAAAGTTGCCTAACTAAATAACCTATGATCAGTTATTGCAATTAAAATTAATCTTTTTAGTTTTTCAACTACAATTTTTTTTTTTTAAATTTTGCCCATGTTTCGGTTTGCTAAAATTAAATTTTAAGTAAATTTTGATTAAAATTGATAAAATATATTGTTAAAAACTTGATAAAAATTGAGAATGTCATGAAAAATATTATTATATATTGTTGACTTTAATTTAAATTTTTATCTATTTTTTAAGTAAATCAAATAGAGGCTACGTACTTAGCTTCTGTTTGGTTAGGGATGGAAACAAGGTAGATATGAGACGGATATGTCATTTCCACTCCATTCGTTGAGTATTTTTGTCATCTTATCCTATCCACATACCCGATTGAAGCGGGATGTGACGTGTTTAGGGAGGGTTCCCAACCCCATTTATCGTGGTTTAATTTTTTGCTTTTATTTTTTATGTCTTTAGTTAGTAAATATTATCATTTTTTTTTTTCAATTTGTTAAAAACAACTTATGTTTTCTTTGAAAATATGTTAAATCTTTTATTTTTGTTTAATAAAAAATTTAAATTTGAAATTAACTTTAAACGATATGGATAGCGGGACGGGAACTACGTTTCTTGTACCCTCCACATACCCACTTCGGGGGCAATGACCCCGCCCATCCCCTTCCTATTTACTCGGTTAAGTGAGTAATCCACGTCCTATTCGACGGGATACAATGGTATTGGATTGAACGTATTTTTTTGCCATCTCTATATTTGATTTGGTTAAAATTCAATTAAAAATTTAAGTCAAAATCAACAATTAATTTTAAATACACATTTATGTGACATACAATTTTTTTAACTACACATTTCATCAACTTTTATAAAAGTTTGATTTTAATTTCTACCAAACATGGGTTTAATCACGAGATATGCTTTGATAATTCATTTTTATAGTTGCATTTGATTTATATTAAGTGAATTTGGATCATTTTTTCTCAAATAAGAGAACATGTTTTGATTAAGGTTAAAAATGAGTAAAAAATATTTTTAAATAACTTTTTCATTGTCAGCCTTTTTTTTTGTATGACTTATGACGTAGAGCATCTCCCAGAGGTTCTTTAATCGAATCTCTCTATTTTACAGAATCAACCTTTAAATTATGTTCAAAGAGATTTTTAAATTAACATTTTAAAATAGATATCGACTTTGACCTTCTTTATAATTAAATGCTATCAAGGTAATTCAATTTCTAATAGAGAGAAACAATATAATAATTTGAAGGAAAACTAGTGAAAATAAAATATAGGAAAAAACAATAAATATTGTTTGGAAGTAGGAAAATTAAGTATTAAAGATGATGATTTTTTGGAGTGCTTAAAAATTTTTATTCTCTAATTTACACATGCTCTCTAAATCGCTAAATATACTCTTTAAAAATAAGCAGTCTTTTGAAAATGCTCTAAGTGAAATAAACTAACTTTAATTATGGTACAAAATGAAATGTTAAAGCAATGAAAAGATAATCATTAGAGCAAAATGGCTGTACAAAAGTGAGGCCGATTGAATGTTAAAATTTCATAAATATACGGTGTCGTAGTCAAATAATAAATTAATGAATAAAATATCATTTCCTCTAGGATCAACTTCTTAATCCATTTCTAATTAATACTACCTCTAATCGAATACAAATTGTAATTGTTGCTTCTTATAAATTAATAATTATCTAAAAATAACTAAACGATAAATTAGAAGTATTTGTAAAGCCGATTCAAAATAAATACTAAGACTTCGAGTGCCCCTTTATTAATCCATTTAACACAACTTAAAAACAATGAAAACATATGTTAAATCTTGACGACCAATGTTCCTATTTTGTTCAATAATCTCTATCAAATAAAATTAAACTTATCCTCATATGTAGCCTTTTTATATCTTTAAGAAAGAAACGAACATTAAAGAATGCATAAAACACAAGAACATCCAAATTAAATCATACAAGGTATAAAAGTATATCTATATCCCATATAGAACCCTACACCAATTGTTATAATATGTGAGATCCCTTATTATCTCTCAAATAAATTAAAGACCACACAACAATTTAATTAGTAGCTAATTAATTGAAAACATTAAAAACTATAACAATCATCTGAAATAAACAAACATCAAACGTCAAATTTCGTAATTGATATAATAAAGGCTTCATTTATGATTTGTGACTAAAAGTTTAAACAATCATTATAAAATTATAAAAATTCATGTTTGATTTATGTGACATCACCTTAATTCTAGATATATATAAAAAAAGAGGAAAAATCACGAAGTCTTAAATCTCTTCAAGCTCTCGAACAATCTCTTGTTGCACCTTCTTATTCTTTGCTCAAAAATCAAGAATAATCTTCACTTTGCATATTGGAATGATGAAATCTTATTTCTTGCCTCTTGTTCCCTCTAATGTCGTGGTCTGAAATTGTGCTGGTAAAGTAGGTTAAAATGTGGTAGAATTACTTTCGATGAGGAGTTTCAGTCAAAAAAGGAAATAGAAAATTTGTTGTCGCGAAGAACTATGCGATTGCCAGGGGTGTAGGAAGGGGGGGCATGGCTAGGCTCCCAGGGTCATTTACATTTTAGTGGAATTTTTTCTATGTATCAGTCTAATAAATTTTTTTTGTCCCTTCTGGTTTCGCCCCTGACGATCACATGGTATATTCCTCTGTGATCACACAGTTGCGCCAATTTGTTCACTTCTTCATGTTCATTGCTTCAATTGATAAAGGGATGCGAAATATATTTGCTTGCGTATCAATAATATATATAATATAAATTTTAGTGGGTTGATTATTTTCAAAATTATCGTATATATCCGATAGTTACCAACGAATAATTATACCAAAAATGAAAAGCAATGATACAATTTAAATTTGGAATTTATAATAAATACTTTTTGCTTTCTTTTCTTTCGAAATTTGGAGCTTTGGTAGAAAAAACGTAGACGGTAAATAAATTATTTAAGAAAGAATTATATTTGTGTTTTTATTTTTATTTTTTTAAAGTAAGAAGATGAATTTTAAAATGAAAAAAAAATGTATTTGCGGGTTGGATCGGTTAATTGTAGGGTTGGTTGCAACCCGACTTTATAATGATTAAAATTAATCGAAATAAACCGATTTTTTTAGTTTAAACCAACCTAACCCAAACCGACCCGAGTCGGTTTGGTTCGATCGGTTTAATCGGTTTTTCGATTTTTTTGCCTACACCTAATTTTAGCAATGTTTATTAACCATTGCAAAAAGTGAATCCGGCCCATTAAAAGACCCAATTCAATTCAATTTCCCACAACTCAAGATCGATTTCAATTAGCACAATCTAAGATCCATTTCAATTAGCCATAATCCACGATCCAATTCACAACCCTAACGAAGCTTTTACATCCTCGCGCATACTTGCAATCCATGATCTTCTTCTCCACTTCTCCATAGCCATGTCAATAAGCCGAGTCGAGCTGAAACTCAAATCTCGGGCTAGACTCGAGCAAAACGGGTCCGAGTCGAGCAAAAGCTCGACCAAAAATTTTAGGCTCGACCTGAGCTTTTGGCTCGGGCCTTTACGAGCCAAGCCAGACCCGAGCTGGGTAGGCTCGATTTTTTTTTATTATTTAAAAAAAAAAATTCGTAACTGCTGCCTACAAAAATGTAGGCAACAGTCACATAGTTGCCTGCAAACGCAGGTAGCTTAAAATAAATTATTTATATATTTTTTTTCTAAAACACAGGCCGGTCGAGCCACACGCGTCGGCCCGAGCCTCAGCTCGGTGGAATCGAGCCCGAGTTGGGCCCGGCTCGAACTTTTTCCGGACCAAGCTTGAACCATCCGAGCTCCATCTGTGGGTTTGATTCTCTCCTTTCTTCGATTTTCTTCGAGTGTGGCATGGTTAAACTTGAAACCAAGGTGATTTCTTAAGTTGTTGTGTGGTGAATTAATTTATTGGGGTTAGTGGGCACTAGTTATTAGCTAAAATTTTTGATAGATTTCTCTATCAACAGGGTCTTTGGCACCACTTGATTAAGAATTTAGAAGTGGAATTAAGAAAACTAAACTAGTTAATCTACTAAAATTTTGATATCCTAAATTGTATTTTCTTGTCGTATTAATATTGACGTTTCTGATTATTTGAAATTTTTGGTTTTATCTGAACTTCCAATACCATTTTTAGTGATTTGGTGAAGCATCGCGGGATTTTTTTTCTAATTTTTCAATGGTATATTTTTACAGGAGATATCAAGCTTGAGTGTGGAGCCATGTGAAGGTGAAACCCTGTTAGTTACTACTTTTGAGATTCAGAGATCGGAGGAATAACTTAAAAGATACTTGTTGGAAGAAAAATCTAAATTTTTTAGCCTGAGAAACTGATATTAATTTGATTTCTTGTTTGGCAAAGTTAGATACCAGCCTCTACTGAAAGGGACAATGAGTTCTCATTTTTAGCGATGAGCAGTGGCTTCATGAACACCAATGTATAAGGATATCACAAAATTAGATACCTGAGATATTGAGATTTTGGTTATACAAAGAAATTTGACTTGTTCCTTGATACCAATCCTAGTTTGTTGTGATTAGATTTTATATTCTTTGTATTTTTTCTGGTTGTTTATGCTAATTGTTTGCCACGTAGTAATTGTTCTTGTGATGAATTGAACTATGATAACACCGTGTTAAAGCAACAAAAGAAGAAAAGAGTAGAAAATTGATAATTTTCTTTGTCTTGTTTGCATTTTATTACATAAGAAATAAAAATTTTGTGAGAGCTGTTATATACATAGATCCTCTTAATTTTTCTCATAGTTTCATCCTAAACCAATAGAATAGAAAGAATCCAACCTTTTGTCATTGTTGTGTTTGATTCCCAATTAATTTATCTTTTCTTCACTTCTTCCTGCAAAGCAAACCAACCATTCGATCCTTGTAGCAGGTAATTGGTTCACAATCCTGGCCGTTTCAGTTGAAGCAGTAGCAATGTACCTTGCAAGTTAAAGTTGACACTTACATCATCTTTTAAAGAAGAATGCACAAATTGCTTTGAAATGTAAGCTGTGAAGAATGCACAAATTGCTCTGAATTGTGTGGTGAGCAAATCGAAGAATGCATGAAGAACGATAGTGATTCTACAGCATTTTCCCATCCTACTGGTTCCGGTAAACTGTTTGTTTTGCTTGGGATTGTTCATTTACTATCTTTTTTATTTTCCAATGACTTTTTATGTCAATTTGTCAGTAGTATGGTATGAGCTTCAAGAGCTTTTGGCTTAGCGAAAGTATAAACAAATCGACCGTGAAAAAGACTCATTTTAGCATATTATATCAAACAACCATTCTTCAGTCTGCTACTCTCTTTAGGCAAATGAACCAAAATGTAATCCAAATTTCTACTTCAGTTTCAGCTTTTAGCCACTACCCTATTCGTCAATTCAGCAAGTAAATTCAAATTTCTTCCAACTGGAATTAATTAAGCCCTTCTACTTTGTCACAAACAAAATTTTGTTCTTTTCTGTCTGTATGTAGGTTTTGGAGTAGGAAGATCAAAAAGGAAGTGGTGGAGCGAGTTCTGATTCGGCGTCGACTCGGTGGCCCAGGATCATCGCTATCCACGTGTAGATCCAAGTGTGGAAAATATTTACATTGTAAACCAGTGCACTTTCCAATTCAACCAGGATTGAGTATGCCATTAGAGTATTATCCAGAAGTTTGGTGTTGCAAGTGTGGCAATAAGCTCTTCATATCGAAGTAGTACCAAAATTTTATTTCATTTTGAAGCTCCTTTTTATTTAGGTGGTGTTGTATTATATTCTGATGTTCAAGTGTATGGATTCAATATTTTATAATGAAATTATCAATTTTTATGCAATTTAAAAATTTGTTTTATAAAGAGTCCTTTTTAATTTTACCAGTTAATTTGCATAAATTGCTGTAAAAAAAAAAATACATACAGCAACGGCCAAAAAATGTTGTAAAAAAGTTATTAACAACACTCGAAAAACTTTGCAAAAATGTTATTAGCAACATTCAAAAAACGTTGCAAAAATTTTATTAGAAACATTTAACAAACGTTGAAACAAGGTTATTAGCAACATTATAAAAACATGTCGTATCATTCACTCTACAATATCGAAGATTGCAACATACTTCCAAACGTTGCAAAAGGTCTTTGACAACATTTTTGAATGTTGTGAAAGACTGTTTTCGTTGTAGTGATTATAGATGAGTAACCATTTTAAAAGCTAATTAGGGGGACTTACCAAAAGCAACTTGCATCAATCTAGTAGATGAGTCCATTGGATTATTAATCCCACAAGGTTTGCATTATTAATCCCACAAGGTTTCGCCCTTGACGATCACATGGTATATTCCCATGTGATCACACAGTTGCGCCAATTTGTTCACTTCTTCATGTTCATGGCTTCAATTGATAAAGGGATGCGATCGCACAAGGTAATTTCCTACAATTGCTCATCTATAATTTCCACTTTAGTTCATCTTAGTCTCTAATTTCTTCTTCTTTGCATCTTGGATCCTATTCGGTACTTCTTTTAGTCCTTTATCATTCAATTTTATCCAATTTGATATATGTAATCTTCAACTGTCCACTCTTGATTCAAATGAACTTTTGAAGATGTGCACTTCAGTCCTCAAATTTTCAATTATTTCTTTTTTGCCTCTGTTTGGCCGATTTTCACATTTTTCATCAATAGTCGCCCAAACTTGAGTTTATCTTAAAACAATCAATATTTAACTAATTTAACTAATAATTTCATCGAATTGACTCCTAAATATAAACTTTTGGCGGTTCAAATAAGTGTATAAATCATACTGATCACTGACGGCGAAGAAACTCTAGACGATAAACTTTGAAGATTTTGTAATATCCCTATATATTGAAGATAATGGTTGATTCTGCTGCTTTCTAAAGTGGCGGTGGCATATGGCGATGAAGCATATTTCGTTTTGGAATGCAATATATAGGCATTCTTAACGAGCAATGCTTGCCTAATTGAAGGACGAAGTTGTTATCTGCATGAGTATGCAAGGCCTACAATCATCGAGTGTCCCATTTCTTGCGCGTTGAAATCAGAATCGAGCTCTGTTAGCCACTTTGAGTAGCTTTCCTGATCCATAAAGGCTCAAAACCCATTTTCAACCAAGTTCACTCGATCCTCTTGGGCCTTGGGATCAATCAGTTTTCTTCCACAAGAAATTTCCAATGCCACAACACCAAATCTGTAGTTGTCGGTTTCCTTATAACTAGCGCTGCCCATGGTTACGTAAACATACGGGTGCCATGTTTAGTGATAATGTGTATTACAAGCTTATCTTGGTCCTAAAACGGTGTTTAGTTTAAATTAATCGAGCAAATTTCTATTGACTGTGTGTGCGTGTGTTTTTTTTTTTAACTTATAAATGTTAAATCTCCAATTTGAAGATAAACTAAGCAAAATGAAGTGATTTGAAGCTTAATTGGACAAAAATGAAGGAATTGCTCAGGTCCCATCTTGTTTTCGACCTAGACTTGTAACTTATCCCGGCTCATGTTTAAGACCTTCCATAATGCTAGAAGCACTCCACCGCGTCCCGTTAACCTCAGATTCCATATATATATCAATCAATACCAACATGCTCACCAGGTGGGTCCTAACAAGGCTGACCTTAAGATTTTGGAAGCCTTAGACCAATTTTAAATATTGGATCCCTACATATATGTTAAAATATCTAAAATAAAAAAATAATGTTTTTTATTAAATAATAATATTCAAAGTTACGATAATAATAATCTAAAACTTTCAAGTATCTAGATTAAATTTATTTTTCTATAATTTTTGATAGAAAGTCACAATATATCATTAACATTCTATAACCAATCCACACATTTGACAAATAACCGTCATTTTTATATAGTCTAAAATTTCAATCACTTTTTCGGTGTCTTCTGGCAAAACAGTTTCTAACAATTTGCAGTTCAAAAAATAAACCTGTTCTTATCAATATCATAATCCGTCTTACGTTTAATTTTTTTCAAGCTTATGACATCCACGCTTCAAACAATTATCATCTACAATTTGCAAATTTTTAAAATCAAACAAAACTCAAAAGTATTTTCATATTTATAAAATTGTTCGAGCCTTAACCTATGCAAATAAAGAGTTTAATTAGCTATAAATAATAAATAATAAACTCTAAAAGATTTTTCAGCATAATGTTTTATTCATCATTAACATTTCGATCAAAGTACTTCTTTCTATAGATTATACGTGAAATGTATATCAACTTCCACTTGAGCAACAATTTCTTTAGGAGTAATCTTGTCAGATTCAAATTCAATTTCTCTTTCAAAAAATAAAATAAGTGTTTTCAAGTTATTAATAACAGCACCAATAGACATATCCTATTTTGTAATAATTTTCCTACTCTATTAATAGTAAACAATTTATTGTACCAAATAAACATACTAAACAAGAACTAAAAATTCATAAATATCAAAAGATAAATTTTTAACATCTCTAAATATCATAGCGTCGTCATATTTTTCCACTAAGTATTTTAAAATGATTTTTATTTCTAACGATTGAAATCTTATTACTATAACACTTTCAACTTAACATTCTAAATGTATTTGTGATAGTGAATTAAGTCTTAGATCTTTCACATTATCCTCAAAAAATTTCCATTTCTTTGTAGAAGATAAAAACCATATATGCATTGTACAATTTCAAAAAAATATTTAGCTTTTATATAAAAATTTGTCATATCACAAAGTGTAAGAATGTAAAACTTTTTTTTTCTGAGAAATTTTCTTAATTATTAATAATTATAATAGACAATATAATATTTTTTGGGGCTCTCATCAAAGCGAGGCTTTAGACGATCCCCTATCAGGCCTACCGTCAGAGCCACCACTGGGTCTTAATGATTCGAGTATATATCATAGCTACAAACAGATTACTAGTCGAGTTCAATGGCTCATAATCAATCGTAAGTCCCATGCTCTCGCCTTTAGTTACATTATCTCGAATATGAGAACCAGCAGGTGCAAGGAAAAACACGATTCCATCTCCATACGCATGTCTGTTAAGTGAATTGATGACAAACAAGAAATTTGTAATAAAATCTATGAGATTTTTCGAGGCCTTGTACCAAAGCTGCATCGGCTTGGCATAAGTTACCCTGTTTATGCTCACAATTGTACTCGCGTCTAGTTGATTTTTAGTCAGTTAGATGACATTGCTTGCTACATAAGTAGATTTTTTTTATAAGTTATGTTAGGATCATTGGCAATGAAACTACTAAGTTGAAGGATAATGAAGCCACAAAAGGGATTATTTGATACAAAAAAAAAAAAAAACGATTATTTTGCAAGAAACTATGGCTGCTAGAACATCTAACAGAATTTCCTCGAGAAGTCATCATCTATATGAGCTATGGCAAAATCTTGTGCAAAATTATCATATTCTTGAAATTCTTCAAGGCCATCAAATCCGACTCAGTCAATACTATTAGCGTTGTTGCATATTTCTAGAATTCTCTGGACTAACTTAGGAAACAAGAAAATTTATGGGATGTTGTCAACGACATGTCTACTAACCCAGATGACTTTCCATTCTAATTGCCGCACAAAAGAAGGAATTTAAAGAGAATCAACAAAAAGATTCTCTAGCATTACTCGCTCTACAAATGAGCTTGACATACACTTATTTTTCGAGAATTATGGGAGCTAAAACGACAAAAGAAGCTTGAGATAAGTTGAAGGAGGAGTTCTACGGCAGTGACAAGGTACATATTTGCCATCTTCAAACTTTAAAGAAGAATTTTAAAAATCTAAAAATGAAAGATTCTGAAACCGCAAAAGATTATTATTCAAGAATAGATAAAATAGTAAATCAACTAAGATCTTATGGATATGATGTTTCTAAAAAGAAAGTTGTTGGAAAATTTTTAATTACTTGCACAGAAAAATATAATCCAATTATTGTAGCTATTGAAGAGTCTAAAGATATAGATAAATTAAGAGATGCAGAATTATTGGGTTCACTGGAAGCTCATGAAAAAAATATTAGAGAAAGATATTATGAAATTAACATAGAAAACGCTTTTCGATCTAAAATTAATCTACGGTTTCAGAAATCTAAAGATGAGAGAAAATTTAAAGAAAATTCTAAAAATAAAGAAACTCAAGGAAAAGAAATTGATAATAATGGCAAGTATCCTCCATGTGGCGTTTGTAAAAGAAAAATCCATTTGGAAAAGAATTGTTGGTTTAAAGGAAAACCACAGTGCTATAGTTGTAAAAAATTTGGGCATGAAGAAAAATTTTGTTGTTTTAAACAAAATTATCGAGCTAATTTCTTTGAAAAGGAAGTCTATTTTATGCTTCCAACAAGAATGTATCTGAAGTGAAATTACATACATGGTATCTAGACAATGGCTGCAGTAATCACATAGCGAAAGATGAAAGTCTTTTCTGCAGTATTGATAAAATAAACACAAATAAAAATTGGCAATGAAAATTTCATAGAGGCAACAGGCAAATGCACTATTGCCGTTGATACAAAAAATGACAAGAGATACATCAATGAAGTTCTCTTAGTCCTTACAATAGATTAAAATCTACTAAGTGTAGGTCATTATGGAGAATGGATATACTTTACATTTTGAAGGAGATTCTTGTACGATCTATGATAAGAATGAAAAATCCCTTATAATTGCAAAAGTCAAAAGTGGGAGAACAGATGCTTCCCAATCTAATGGAAATATGCAAATAATGCGGCAATGACGACATAAGTAGACGAGTCATGGTTGTGGCACATGAGATTTGGACACTTCCACTTCCACGGATTAAAAATCCTTTAGCAAAAGAGCATGATGAGAGATTTACCAATCATAAAGGAGATTGAAGAAGTTTGCGAATGATGTTTGCACGGGAAACAACACCGTCAACCATTTCAGTCCAAAAAATCTTGGAGAGCTAAAGAGCTGTTGGAGCTGATACATACGGATGTATGCGGTCCGATGCGTACTCCATCACATGAGCAAAACTGGTATAGATGATTACACTAGAATGACATTGGTATATTTTTTGCACGAGAAATCCCAAGTTTTTGAAATTTTCAAAAAGTTCAAAAGCTATGCCGAAAAACAAAGTGGTCGCAATATCAAGACAATCAAAAGCTACAAAGGTAAAGAATACACATCAAATAAACTCAACAAGTTTTGTGAAGATGAAGGAATGGAATATCTACTCACTGTTGGATACGCATCCGAACAAAACGACGTGTTAAAAAGAAAGAATAGAACAGTAATGGAGACATCTAGAGCTATGCTAATGGAGAAAGGTCTTCCAAAAACCTTCGGGCAGAAGAGTAAGCACTGCAGTCTACTTATTAAATTGATGTCTGACCAAAGCGGTGCAAGACAAAACACTAGTTGAAGCATGGAGCAGACGAAAACCATTAGCAAATCATCTTAGAGTTTTTGGCTGCATTTGCTACACACATATTCCACAAGAGAAAAGAGGTAAGCACGACGAGAAGACAGAAAAAGGAATCTTTCTAGGTTATGTCACTCAATCTAGAGGCTATCGAATCTATAACCCGAGAACAAAGAAGCTAATTATAAGTCAGGATGTTAAGTTTAATGAAGATGCCACCTACAATTGGGAGACTGGTCAAGTAAAAAGAAAAGCTAGCAGCATCTTAACACAACCACAAAAACAGGAGGGTGACGTTGAGGAGAACAATCAACCAGAGTTCCCACAAGAAATGATAGAAGAACCAGTTGACTTACCAGAATCATTGCCAAGTAAAATATGAAAATTATCAGAACTATGCAAAAGCTGCAACTTAATAATTGTTGAACTCGAAAGCTATGAAACAGCTTCAAAACAACCAGAATGAAGAAAAGCTATGGACAAATAAATAAAAATGAAAAAGACACTTGGGAGCTTGTAGATCTTCCTTAAGATAAAGAAGTCATAGGAGTTAAGTGGGTCTACAAGACAAAACTTAAGCCAATGGCTCAATTCAAAAACATAAAGCAAGACAAGTCGCCAAAGGATACTCACAACAGTTTGGCATCGACTACACTGAGACATTTGCTCCGGTTTCACGTCTTGACATTATAAGGGTGCTGATTGCACTAGCCGCGCAGAAGAAGTGGAAGATTTACCAGCTAGACATCAAATTAGCATTTTTTAATGACTATCTTGAAGAAGAAATTTATGTTGAGCAACCTTAAGGGTATGCGGTACAAGATAAAGAAGATAAAGTTTTCAAACTAAAGAAGACGCTATAAGGATTAAAGAAAGCTCCATGAGCATGGTACAGCAGATTAGACAACTACTTCACCGGCAAGGATTCATGAGGAGCCACAGTGAACCAACTCTATACATCAAAAACAAGGTATAGATAGTACACTTATAATTTCTTTATATGTTGATGATCTCATCTAATACATGAAACAATGAAAGGATGATTGAGAAATTCAAGAAAGACATGATGGAAACATTTGAGATGACTGATCTAGGATTGATGTACTATTTTCTTGGAATCGAGATAACTCGATTTGAAGATGAGATCTTCAGTGCTCAGAAGAAATATACCACTAGTTTATTAAAGAAGTTCAAGATGGAAGGTTGAAAGACAGTAGCAACACCATTGGATAGCAACAAATCACTTAAAAAGGAAGACGGTATTCCAAAAATAGACAGTTGACAATTTCGAAATCTAATTGGAAGTTTACTCTATCTCATTACTACAAGGCCAGACATTATGTATGCAACTAGCTTACTTTTAAGATTCATGCAGAATCCAAGTCAAGTTCACTATGGAATTGCAAAATGTATTCTAAGATATCTCAAAGGAACAAAAGACTATGGAATATGGTATCAGTCTACGCCTGACTCAAGAGTACATGGATATACTGAGCAGGATCAGTAGATGATATGAAAAACACATCAAGCTATACATTCACACTTGGTTCATGAATATTTTCTTTGGCATCAAAGAAAAGGCAACAGTTGCACAATCATCAGTTGAAGCAGAGTATATTACAGCAGCAATGGCAACGAGCCAAGCTATATGGCTAAAGCGCATACTTGAAGATATGGGAAAGCCACAAGAAAAAGTTACAGAGATTTACTGCGACAGCAAGTCTGCAATAGCAATGGCCAAGAATCCAGTATTTCACAGCAGAACCAAACACATTGGCACTTTATCAAGGAAGTTGAAGCAAACAAAGAAATATAGCTCAAACATTGCAAGACTGAAGAACAATTTGCAGATATATTTACGAAGGCATTACCACGAGCAAAGTTTGAGTTACTACGAGAAATAATTGAAGTTATCGAAATATGCACCAATGAGGAGTATTAGCATTGTTCCATATTTCTAGAATTCTCTAGAATAACTTGGGAAATAAGAAAAGTTTAGGGGTTAAAGAATTATCTAGAATTCACTAGATATTCTTGAGAAGTAAGCAAAATTAAAATATAAAATAATGAAAATATCAGAAAATTCTAGAATTCTTTAAGGACCAAGTAAAATAAAATAATGAAAAAATAAGAATTTTCTAGAGGCAAGCCACCAACTTTTGTATGGTGTAAATAGGGGTTGCCACTTCAATTGTTGTGAAGTCTAAAAGTATCGTCATTGTAAAAGTCTCATGCTATTGTAAAATTCTATTCAATAAATTAAAATTTCCTCCTTCTATTATCTTGTTCAATTTCAAATTACTCTATACTATTTTTATCCTCAAAATATACTTCACATAAACCATCAAACATTTTCAATCTAATTTACTTATTTCGTCTACCAACTATAAAATATCATCAAATACAATGCTCAATTAATTATTATTACTATTAAGATTGTTCTTTTCAAGCCTTAAATAGTGGAAATTTTTTGAACCTTTTACTTTTTGAGACTTGACTTTCTGTTTTTCAAGTCCTTGCCCAAGCTGGATTTACTCAAATCTGTTTGGGAAATTTTTATGAGCAATTTAAATTATAAATAGTTAGAAATAAGTGGTGAATAACTGTGTAAGTATTTGTGGGTTCCTTGAAATGTTCAGATAAAAAGTGGTTTGTGTGTTTATAAACCGTTTATAAACATGAGCCAAACATACACATTGTTATCAAAGTAGATCGGTGTCTTGAATTCAAATCTCGTCATCGCTAATTTATCAAAATTTTACCTAATCAAGGCCTGTGGATGAAAAAAGTTCAGGTTTACAAGCTCCAAAAAAAAAAAAAAAAATTGAAAAATGAAAATGAAAATGAGAAAGAAAAAGACAAGTGAAGTGAAGTAGCCGAAGCTATCTTACTTAGCTATTTAGACTTGTTCCTATTGAGTCATCACATGTCTGTATAAATTGAATTAGCTTCAAATTCTACATGGATCACAACACAATTGACACGGTAAGTGTTTGTCAGTAAAATGTGTATATTTAGTCATTAAAATAAACAAATTTGAGTTACCTCGTATTCCTGCATCATGTCCATCCAAAGGCAGGCTTGGAGCAAGACATATTAATAAGACAAAACTAATCCGCGTTTTACAACCATCATGCGAGTAACTTTCATTTATTTCTTATGAAACTTAATTTTCTGTAAAGAATTTTCATATTTTTTGGTAGTGCCATGGCTGTTTGCAAGTACTCCAGGAGTGTGTGTGTATCGGTTTTACTTTTTCTCATGATCCCATTTGCATCGCCATTGTACTTCAAGCTCTCCACTATCGGTCCAAACAATGCAAATCGCCATATAAAGATGATAGGGGATGCATATATATTTCTCCGCAAGGCATTCAGGTGACTACAGATGAGAGCAACAGGGCTTATGGCTGTAAAACTGGCTGCACCACTTATATTGAGCCTTTGCACCTCTGGGACAAAGCTACAGGTAAAATGGCTGATTTTTATACACATTTCAAATTTGTGATTGATTCCAGTAATAGCAATTGCCATGCCGATGGACTCGCCTTTTTCTTGGCTCCTGTTGATTCAACCATACCTGGGAATTCATCAGGCAGTGGCCTTGGTCTTGCGTATTTTGATGCAACGGTGAATATATCTGGAGATCCTTTTGTGGCAGTTGAGTTTGATACTTACACGAATGATTGGGATCCTTATGGTCCACATGTAGGAATTGATATCAATTCACTGATTTTTGCTACTAATTTGACATGGAGGAACAACATTACAAAAGAGAAACAGAATGATGCTTGGTGTTAAGGGATATATATCTCATATCGATAAATGATGTTGACACAGACCAATTAATAAAGATTTTGGGCTACTTCTCTTAATAAGGTTGACCCTGTTAAGATGGAACCCCAATTCTTAACATGGTATCAGAGTCCATTATGCTCCAACGAGTGATTCGATCCGTTAAGACTCTAAAAATGAGCACGTGAATTTCAAGATTGGTCAGCTCAAATGAGTCACCATCTTGCGGGGGCGTGTCAAAGGATATATATCCCACATCGATAAATGATTTGACACAGACCAATTAATAAAGATCTTGGAGTACTCCTCTTAATAAGGTTGGCATTTTAAGATGAAACCCCAATTCTTAACACTTGGATTGGTTATAATTCGACTACCAAAAATCTTAGTGTGATCTTCATTGGTTATATGAGTAATCAGAAGCGAAAATCTTGGCTTGATTATAAGGTAGATTTGAGAGATTACTTACCTGAGTTGGTGAGTTTTGGTTTCTCAGCAGCTACAGGGGAGTGCTTTGAGAAAAATAATGTTAAGTCCTGGGAATACAATTCGAGTTTAGAAATAATAAGTAATAGTTCAGGTCCAGCAGATCCTCCCATAGCGAAAAATATTAATCCAAATCCTAGTTCAGCAGTGAACATTGGGAGAAAGAAGACGAAGATGGGATTAGTAATTGGATTAATTGGTCTGTCTGTTTTGATCCTCGGTTTGGTTCTCATCGGATATAGTTTATGAGGAAAAGAAATAGGGAGGGTGAAAAAGATGAAGTTTCGTTTGATACAACAATGGACACAGAATTTGAAACGAGATGTGGGCCTAAGAAATTTTCATATGGATAATTGGTCCGTGCAACGGATAATTTTGCAGACAAGAAAAAGCTTGGAGAAGGAGGATTTGGTGGGGTTTATCAAGGTTTTTTGAGAGATTTAAATTCATACATTGCAGTGAAGAGAGTGTCAAAAGATTCCAAACAAGGTCATAGGAAGTATGCATCAGAAGTTAAGATCATCAATAAATTAAGACACAAAAACCTCGTCCAACTTGTTGGTTGGTGCCACGAAAAAAGAGAGCTGCTACTTGTTTATGACTTCATGCCCAATGGCAGCTTAGATTTCCATCTCTTCAAGGAAAAATCATTGTTGACTTGGGAAATGAGGTACAAAATTACCCGAGGACTAGCTTCGGCCTTGCTGTATCTACACGAAGGGTGCGAACAATGTGTCATTCACCAGGACATAAAATCAAGTAATATTATGTTAGATTCCAACTTCAACGCCAAGCTCGGGGATTTTGGTTTGGCTAGGCTTGTTGATCATGAAAAGGGTTCACAAACTACAGTTTTGGCAGGCACTATGGGATACATGGCTCCTGAATGTTTAACCACCGGCAAGGCTAGTAAAGAAACACATGTCTACAGCTTTGGAATAGTTGCACTAGAAATTGCATGTGGAAGAAGATCGATTGATGCTAAAGCACGAGCAAATCGAGTAAGGATGGTTGAGCGGGTTTGGGACCTCTACGGAACAGGAAAGCTACTCGAAGCAGCTGATCCAAAACTATGCGCAGACTATGATGAGCAGGAAATCAAATGCTTAATGGTTGTCGGGCTTTGGTGCGCTCATCCGGACAACAATCTCCGACCGCAATAAAGGAAGCTATTCATGTCCTCAATTTTGAAGCTCAATTACCCCTTCTTGCATCAAAGTTACCAGTGCCAACATGTTCTACCCCTCCATTTGATATGCTTAAACTTTTGGCTTCACAATCTAGTGGTGTCAATTAGCTCCTAGCTTCAAATAACTCGATTTCTGATGCTTCTCCATCCATGTCCCATTGTACAAAAGATAAGANCTTCACAATCTAGTGGTGTCAATTCGCTCCTGGCTTCAAATAACTCGATTTCTGATGCTTCTCCATCCATGTCCCATTGTACAAAAGATAAGAATCTTTCATAATATCTTGATCGCCAGTCTACCAAGTGTAATTAAATTTTTATTCTATGTTTGTTAAACTGGAAATATATATATTTTTATGGGATGAAAGTTACTGTAATGGTTTTAGTTCATGGTTGATGCAAGTAATTAATTTTTAGTTAAAACAGAAAAAATCGCTAGCAGCTATAGAAAAACTTGAGCCTATTTTGTTAATTTTAATTGCAAGATTTCTTCCCCATTTGTATAGCATAATGCCTAAAATATCAATTGAATATATTCGCACCCTTTGAAAAGAAGCAGCATGGCTTAGAGCTTGAATTCTCTCATTTCCTTTTCTTTCTCGATTTTATGCTCCTGTGCACCACTGACCACACAGTGTTCCCAATCTTCGTGTAGAAATATTAAAGCTAAAGCCAGGCCTCGGGCAATGTTTACCTCGTTTCCCAGGGAAACAATGATTTTCTCTTGAAGAGATGGAAATCTAAGCGGCCATTTGGCATGAATTTATAAACAAGCAGAAGCTCTCTTTTATCATGGCACCAACCAACAAGTTGGAGAAGATTTCTGGGCCTTAATCGGCTGATAATCTTCACTTCTGATGCATATTCCTTAGGCCCTTGTTTGGAATCCCTCGCAACCCTCTTCAGAGCTATGTATGAATTTGAATCTCTCAAAAACCCTTGATAGACCCCGCCAAATCCTCTTTCTCCAAGCTTTTTTCCGTCTGCAAAATTATCTACGTGGCATGTACCGGTTCAAGTTCTCCTTATTGGAACTTCTTAGGTCCACAAACCTTTTCAAATTTTATGCCAATTTTCATATCAAAGTAAAGGTCATCTTGTTTTTCCTCCCCATTTTTTTTTTTTGCTTATAGTATGTGGAGGAAGAAAAATGGGGAGGAAAAACAAGATGACCTTTACTTTGATATGAAAATTGGCATAAAATTTGAAAAGGTTTGTGGACCTAAGAAGTTCCAATAAGGAGAACTTGAACCGGTACATGCCACGTAGATAATTTTGCAGACGGAAAAAAGCTTGGAGAAAGAGGATTTGGCGGGGTCTATCAAGGGTTTTTGAGAGATTCAAATTCATACATAGCTCTGAAGAGGGTTGCGAGGGATTCCAAACAAGGGCCTAAGGAATATGCATCAGAAGTGAAGATTATCAGCCGATTAAGGCCCAGAAATCTTCTCCAACTTGTTGGTTGGTGCCATGATAAAAGAGAGCTTCTGCTTGTTTATAAATTCATGCCAAATGGCCGCTTAGATTTCCATCTCTTCAAGAGAAAATCATTGTTTCCCTGGGAAACGAGGTAAACATTGCCCGAGGCCT